>BSBM01001063.1:600000-895000 GCA_027924585.1 Larix kaempferi
AAATAAAAACAAATATTTTTCTATTACCGTTATAGACTGGATAACAAATGATGAAAGTAAATTAAGTTTAGCACTGCTAATAATGTGCTACACCGATGACATTTAATAGAATCTCAGTTTCCTAATTGTCATGGCTTTGATGGCTATGAATTCTACAGCTTTGAGGAATCATTTGTAATGGATAGGAGTGTAAAATTGTCACAAGGATATAATTATTTAGAGGATAATAATGCAATCTATTTCTTACAGCTTTAAGAGTTTGTGTGCATGTTTATTAAAGTCTCACTTATAATTCAGGTGTGATGGACCTTTATTGGTGGCGGTTGAGGTCCATGGTGTGATGCTTGGTCTTTTTCAAAGGGCAAGGTACCCTGACATGGCTTCCGAGAGGTAGGGGTAAGAAAATGGAGACTCTTGACTTAGCGATTTCGCTAATGCATCCACTTCTTTTTCCTGGTTTGCAAGTTTACTTATGGAGGTGCCTACCTATGGTGTTCATTTCGCAAGTCCTGTACTTAATTAATACTAATTTTTATAACATTTGGAGGTTATCACGTTGAAATACTTTGTTGGATATTAAAGTCCTTATTGAGCTTTCACAACATTTTGACCTTGCCATTACTTATTGGCTTTACACACTACTTGGGGTCTTTGTAACATACCTTGCATTTTCAATTACTTCATTGATCGTGAATTCCCTCACCACTATAGAGATCATGACTTGTATCGAATATTTGGGGTTGGTGGTGGAATTTAAAGCAATTCTAGGATAGCACATGGTCAACGATTTCCAGCTAAGCTAGGGTTTTGTTCTTGGTTTCTACACCATCGAGGGTTTCAATTGCATAGTTCGTTTGCCTCTGTCTGTATGTTGGATACGTCTAAGGGTTACGTGTTATGACCTGAGCTAGGCTCATGGTCAGCCCACCATGAGGATTTCATATGTAGAAATGGTGACAAATAAACACGAAGGTAATATCATCCTCGTTTTTCTTGCTAATTTAAATTGACTGAAACGATAATAAACTCGGTTTTGACTGATATGTTTACTTGCTTGAAAGGTAATTTGTTTGGCTCTCTCTCCATCTGCATGGTTACTGGTTGATGGTCAAGACTAGACTTGGAGGCATTTGCAATTGGTAATATTAGAGTCCACATTTACTTATCTCCTCCTCTCGCCTCTGTGGAGTGTTTTGCGTCTGCTATGAGGAACCTTGTGAGCCCGATTGGGTTCACTGCGACAAACTTTGAGTTCCTAGAAGTTGTCATTGGCTAGACTGTTGTAAAAAGATGTATCTATTGATTTTTACAATCCCTAGAGGGTTTTAATGTAGGGTTTGGCCATTTTGGCTTAATGCTGAACTTTGTAGTAGCAGTATGTAATGATTCCCAAAATAGACCTGGGATTTAAATGTCTGCGTAATTTTTGTTTTGAAATGAAAGCACCCTAGACCTGTGAATAGAAGAAATGGTTTACTGTATAAATGATTTGCACATTATCTAAGTTCTTCGTTGTCTTATGAGCAAGGGTAGTTTCGACCTTCTTTGTTTTGCTAACGCCGTCTCTCTTCTGGTAGTCGTTGGGTGAAAATCATGATTTTTGCATGAACTATGTTTTCATAAGTTGAGACTAACCTTGTCTGAGGGGTGGGAAAATAATGTTGAGCTCTGCATTTCTCTTAGACTTTGAATATGTAAATAGGATAATTAATCTCTGAATTTTCTCTATGTAGAATAATGGTTTAGGGTTTTAGATCTCCTATAAGTTTAGCGTTCCTATGTCTGTTGGTAAGGGTTTGCAAAGCTTAGCTACTTTACTGGGAAAACTACCGAAGCATGATGAATGGTGGTTACGTTAACTAGAGGGATTTGATCCCTTGTCTTTCATTTCCATGTTTAAGTAGGGTTGTAAGCATTTGCTTCAAAGGTAGTGAAAATGAATAGCTGGTTGGGTAAAAACTTCTGTATAAGTCACTACGCTATTTGACTAACTTGGAGAATTTTAGGGCCTTCCTGGAAATGTTACTGTGTTTTGATCTCTTGTCTTTTATTTTAATGGTTGAAAGAAATGTCGTCTAAATGTTATGGCATGTACTTATTTGTAGTGGGACTTGATCCATGAGGAGAGTATGTGTTTGTTTAAATCGATATAATGATTGTCTAAAAGATTAGAGTTGTGGATATGTTTGATAATGTGGAATGCTACCCTGGTTTAAAAGAATAACAATATTAATATACTGTTATTGATTAGATCTACGATTTTGGTTGTGTGGTATGGTTGAGATTATCAATATTTGAAATGGTACTGTTGTCATTCTATTTGATGATTTATACACACAGAATGGATAATAAAAGAATTAAAAGAGAACAGAAATAATCCCCATGTTTACAAATTGATGAAACGATTTAAACATATATTTTATTTACTTTTTGAAATAAAACACAGTGATCCTAATTTAGAAGATAAGTAGGGTGTTGTCTAGCACAGGCTAGCTTGGCTAGACCTGCTAGACCCTTGACTGGGTTCTAGGCCAAACTATTAATTTGATAATATTCGCAAGGAGAAAATGGTTGAAGTATCAGCTATAGTCTAAATTTATTATAACTAGAAAATTTGAAACAATAAATACTCCATACCTAGCTGCTTGAGTACTCGATCCCTTCCTATGGAAACCTAGCTGCTTGGAACTTGATTCCTTCCTGTAGAAACCTGCACACTCAACAATAGTTAATGGAGAGCCTGTTGTATCTAGCTAATCTGTTAGGATGATTTCCTTTAGCTGGATAACTTTGGGGTTACCGTCTTCCTCCCAGCCATGATCCTACAACCGTTCTTGTTTCTGCATGGATCACCCCGAGCTGGATTCCAACATGAAAAAGAGATAGAGGACATAGGGTTACTGTTGGTTCAGTTTCTTGGAGGAGAATTTTTTCCTTTAGTTATCATCAGAGAATGATAATGAAAAGATAGATACCCTCAAACTTGCGATCTACCCTCTTTACATAGGAGATTCTTTTAATTAGAACTGTTGAAATAATTGGTTTCTTGAAATCAATAATTAATATTTAAAACATATTATTTAATTAGATATCTAGTCCTTTTGAACTAGGACTTTTTCCAATTGTTTAACTATAAGTGATTTGATTTCAGCTCCCAATAATAATTATAATTATAATAATATTTTAATTTAACTATTAATACCTCATTAATAATATTTAGATAATGCATAAGCCATAAATTTATTTCATAAATTAGAAAATGACACATTATTGGTAAAGCTTGCAATAATAACATTAGCCTTGAGGATTTTGTGCATGTTAGTCATAAAAGACTATTGGTAATTATCTTTTATTAAATTATGTAACTTCACATTATACTCCTTTTAACTTTTAATGATAAGGTCCAATTCTTTGGATGGTCTCGGTAAGCTTGGTTAGGTACCTCTAGTCTCTCTCTCTTTGCATGTTGGTTTCCCTTGTTTAACACGATAGTTCCCGCAGTACTTGATGATAGATAAAATATTAATCATTTAATCAAAATAAAATAAGTGTGATGAAAGTAAAAGTTTTATTTAGAGTCCTTCTGACTCAACACTTTAGAGATCCAGTAACCCTGAGTGCTCTTCAGAGCCTTTTAACTCAACACCCTCACATGGGTGTTACGCTAGTGCATCTCAAGAGCCTCTGCTCAACACTAGTGCTATAATGTGGTAGTGAGGCAAATCTAGAATCTTTAAGTTGCCTCGGATCCAGTATTTGTTTATCAAGCTTGGAGTTCTCCAGGGCTTAGGCCCAACACTCAATGTACCTCAGGGGTTACTCCCAGTACATACACATTCTTCTAGGTAAATCAGGGCTTATGCTTAGTACCTAGGTTATAGGTGTGTTTCTGAGTCTACTCTCAATCACACTCACAAGTCAAATCATGTAAAGTCATAGCTTTGTACAGTAAGTAACAAAAAATCATCTCAGTATATTAGGGTTTATACCCATATCAAAGCTGAAGAACATCATTTAAAACCTTGGGGACTTCTCGCCCAATATTCGCTCACATAAATAAATCAGTTAGGGTCCATTCCCGATATGTCAATATATAAAATTCTAAATCATAGGTGCTAGGGTCCATGCCCAATATTCAAAATAAAACATATGTTCGGCAGCCGTGGCCCAATATCACAACAAAATAGTTAGTCCAAAATTTGGGATATTACACTTACCTGGGTCCCTCCTGTTAAGATTTAATATGCTAAGATAGAAAATAGCAGTGTTGCATTTCATTTCACAATAATAGCATATACAGGATCACTGAAGAAACAACAAGCACAACATAAACACAAGAGACACAAATTTATCCTGGGAAACCCTCAAGGGGTAGAAAACCTAGCAAAGCTTCCTCAATATAGATGACCATCAATATACAAAGATGTAAACCTGAGCATAAGCTCCTCCTTATCCATAGCAGACCTCTCCTCCACAAGTGCACCACTCTCAAGTGAGTGAGTGTTTGTTAAATGAGGAATACACCTCCTCTATTTATACACTACTACGACTTGTCTTTTACACAAATCATGTAGGCTCGTATTTAACCATTGGGTTAAATACCCCACTACAACTGACTGGGACGACCCCTCTAGAGTGGTCTAATAACCCTTTGACCCAAATAACACATACAGGGCCGACCCCCACTAGGGAAGTCTAATAACCCAAGTTACCACATTTCGATGGAGGAATAAACATCTCTGGATATACAATAAAATCTTCAAGGAGGAATGAAACATCTCCAGAATAATAAAGTACAAATATAATATTCTTTGAAGTTACAATATCTCAACACTCCCCCTTAACGAGAAGGATATTATAACAACATCTGCACGAGCAAGGAGTCATCAACATCATACATGATACATCTATAAATCATTGGAAGCTTTCTCAACATCATTAGTAACTCAACCAGTTACTGGAACATCTTCAATACTGGAACATCAACATCTTCAGTACTGAGTCTTTATCTTCTGCAACACTCAAACAGCTACAGCAACATCAATATCTGAATCCTCACGATCATCAGCATCGTCATCACACAATCATTAGCATCGTCATCACACGATCAACATCGTCGTATAGATCAACACGATCAGCATCGTCACATCATCTTGATCTACAGCATCCGGTTCATCACGATCTACAACATGTGAATCATCTCGATCTACAACATCTGGATCATCTCGATCTACAACATCTGGATCATCTCGATCTATAGCATCTGGATCATCACGATCTACAGCATTTGGATCATCTCGATCAACAGCATCTGGATCATCTCGATCTATAGCATCTGGATCATCTCGATCTACAGCATATGGATCATCTCGATCTACAACATCTGGATCATCATGATCTACAGCATTTGGATCATTTCGATCTACAGCATCTGGATCATCTTGATCTATAGCATTTGGATCATCTCTTTCTACAACATCTAGACCATCTCGATCTACAGCATCTGGATCATCAAAAGTATGTATTCTCACCAATACATCTATCATTAAAAGCATGTATTCTCACTAATACATCTATCATCAAAAGCATGTATTCTCACTAATACATCTATCAATACAAGTATCCACACCGATACATGTATACACAACAACAGCATACCCTGCAACACACATGATCCAATTACGGGATGGTCAATCCCTCTCACTTTAGGACATAGGTCCAAGGATGATACAATCCTGATCCACTTATGGGATGATCAATCCCTCTCAATTTAAGACATTTCTAATGTCTATGGACGATGCAATCCAGATCAACTTACAGGATGATCAATCCTTATCCTTTTAAGACACCTCACCATGTCTAGGGATGATGCAATCCTGATTCAACTTACAGGATGATTAGTCCTTATCACTTTAAGACACCTCACCATGTCTAGGGACGATGCAATCCCAATCTACTTACAGGATGATTAGTCCTTATCACTTTAAGACACCTCACCATGTCTAGGGATGATGCAATCCCAATCTACTTACAGGATGATTAGTCCTTATCACTTTAAGACACCTCACCATGTCTAGGGACGATGCGATCCCAATCTACTTACAGGATGATTAGTCCTTATCACTTTAAGACACCTCACCATGTCTAGGGACGATGCAATCCCAATCTACTTACAGGATGATTAGTCCTTATCACTTTAAGACACCTCACCATGTCTAGGGACAATGCAATCCCAATCTACTTACAAGATGATTAGTCCTTATCACTTTAAGACACCTCACCATGTCTAGGGACGATGCAATCCCAATCTACTTACAGGATGATTAGTCCTTATCACTTTAGGACATAAATCCAAGGATGATGCAATCCTTATCCACTTACGGGATGATCAATCCCTATCTCTTTAGGACATAAGTCCAAGGATGATGCAGTCCTCTCATGTACATTTTGAACCAAATGCTCAGGGACGATGCAGTCCTATCACGTCCATTAGGGACCACTTTCTCGGAGACATATGTCTACAGATCTCTTTTAGGACATGTGTCCATGGATGATAGAATCCCCTCATCCACTAGGGACCACATTCTCGGAGACATCTGTCTACGGATCACTTTAGAACTGAAGTCCAGGGATGATACAATCCTCTCATCCACTAGGGACCACATTCTCGGAGACATCTGCCTATAGATCACTTTAGAACTGAAGTCCCGGGATGATACAATCCTTTCGTCCACTAGGGACCACATTATCGGAGACATCTATCTACGGATCACTTTAGAACTGAAGTCCAGGGATGATACAATCCTCTCCTGTCCACTACGGACTTCATTCTCGAAGACCATAAGTCTACGGATCCTTTTAGAACATGTGTTCAAGGATGATGCAATCCCTCTTCTTTCTCAGAGAAATATGTCTATGGATCCTTTTAGAACATGTGTTCAAGGATTATGCAATCCCCTCGTCAACTTAGACCCTATCTAAGGACCATCCACCAACCTCTATGTCGGCATCACCAATATAGGTATCCACATCATCGACCTCACTGTCGATGTAGTCAATCTCGTCATAAGTGACCACATCACTCCCCCTCTCGAGGAGGGTCCTACCAAGCTTGTCTCGGAAAATACTCAAACTTTTCTTGAGGTAGAGGTTTGGTTAGTACATCGGCAACTTGTTACAAATTCAAACTTTATAGTTCCTTTCTGCGCCATATCATGGAACACTAGATTCTCTGCCATCTTGATACAACTCTATTTGTCACGTAGGATCACAGTTGGGTCTATCTCTAATTCAAACAATCTAAAATCCATACTGCTTCACAACTAGAAGAGCAGGCAACTATGTATTCTGCTTCAGTTGTGCTGAGAGCCACACTAGATTGCTTCTTGCTATACCACGATATCATGGCTAATCCCAGACAATAACATCCTCTCGATGTGTTCTTCTTGTCTAATACACTTTCTGCCCAATCAACATCTGTGTAGTCATATGAAGTCATGGTCTTCAAGATAGCATAGATCAAAGTCTATCATATCCTTTAGATGCCTCATCACATGCTTTTGCAACTATCAGGTGAACATATCTAGTTTCCACTAGATACTGACTCAAGGTGTTCTCAGCAAGGTATATATCTGGCCTTGTATTCGTCAGATACATCAACGACCCAATAATATGTCTGTACAGAGTTATATACACTAACTCTGATGAGTCATTCACTAACATCTTCAAGTTGGAATCCATGAGAGTGGTCATTCCAACATATCAAGTCCTTTCAATATTTATCGGCATACTTTCCCTGGTTGAAAAAGATTCCTTCTGAGTCTTTCCATACTTCTAGACCTAGAAAGTAATGCATCAATCTGAGATCTTTCATTTTCATTTCTGCAGCCATCTATCTGTGCCATCTCTCATCAGATGGGTCTACTAATATGAGCCTCAACATCATTCGAACTTTGTGGTGATTTTTTCTTGCATTTGTGTATAGAAATCATATTCAACCTTGTAGCAAAGGTTGAGATTCACATCACCCATGGTGATCATTAAGCTCATCAATTTACTATCGATCCTGGGAACCCATACAGAACCTGATTCAAACTTCTTCTTTAATTACACCATTAAGAGATTGGTCTTATCTAGCCACTTGGAGCAAACATCTCATCATGATTCTCTTCCTCTTTCTAAGAGAATCTTCTAGCCACAAGCCTTATATAGTGTGTTTGATTTGAAAATCTTTTTGTTGAACATCCATCGCTTGTTCAGTGTTCATCATTCATCATGATCTTTCCTACAAATCAAAATTAAGTACATGATTAGTAATACTTCATAATCATCAAATCATATTGACATGATAACCTATTATGCATACAGATATCATTTACATAGTTATGCAACTATTTTGACCAATACTTTGGCACAACACTTTCCCATATCCTCTATGCATACAGTGGCTATCTAGATGCCTTCCATCTCTACCAGAACATACTATCGAGAGTGTGCACAGCTCTCAGCATGTCAGCAAAGAGGTTTCATTCTAGAAAAGAAACAATGGAATGTTTGTCCAACTTACCAATCATATGCATATTAGTAGTATACTATTCAATGCTCTATGAATGTTTACACTCAACATCATATATTCTAGGAATACAAATATGCATACAACCTATTACAGGAAATATCATTTACTATTTCAAATAACAAGTCAAATACTTATCTTTTATGTTTGTGTGGTTGCCTCCCGCTTGATCTTCTGTATGTCTTTTGAACTTCTATTCATTCTGCACCACTGTGCATGCTCAAGTGTGCACTAGTGTCATCATCATGATCTCATACACAAACATACATTCATTAGTATATTCTCAATATTATCAAAACATTCTAATTCTAAATAATCTTGAACATGTATAGTCATGATCATTAGTATTCAGGGTTTCAAGGAAGTCTTCTTTTACTCATGCATATTCTTGTTTGATCATAGTACTCTTCTGGTTAATTAAATCATCAAGATAAGAGACATAATATGCATAAACCCTTGATTACAAACTTTATGAATAAGCATAACCAATCATACCAAGTATACTTATATAAGGGATCCTAACACAGGGTAAGATTCTAACTTGACATAGGAAAACATACCTGGATTAGTAAACCTGCTTCATTATGTACAACATACCTAAACAATCTCTTCAATGATTTAGAGATCCTGAGCTAGAACCTGCATGTCTCATAGGTTAAGCATAATATAACAAAGTCATACATACCTCGTAAGTAGAACATCGTAAGTAGAACAAAGATTATGGATGAGTCTTTGTCTTCATGTTGTTGTTGAAATATTGTAACTTCAAAGAATATTATATTTGTATATTATTTATTCCGGAGATGTTCCATACCTCCGATGTGATTATACTATAAATCCGGAGATGTTTATTCCTCCGAGTTGGGTGTGGTAACTAGGGTTATTAGACCCACCATGTGGGGGTCGGCCCAGTCAGTTATAATGGGGTATTTAACCTAATGGTTAAATACGAGCCTACATGTACTTGTGTAAAATACATATCAGAGTAGTGTATAAATAGAGGAGGTGTGTTCCTCATTTGATACACTCACACACTTGAGGATAGCGCACTTGTGGAGGAGAGGTCTGCTATTGTGGAGGAGGAGATCATGTCTCAGGGTTTCATCTTTGTATATTGCTGGTCATCTATATTGAGGAAGCTTTGTTGGGTTTTCTACCCCATGAGGGTTTCCCAGGATAAATCTCTGTCTCTTGTGTTTATGCTGTGCTTGTTGTTTCTTCAGTGATCCTGTATATGCTATTATTGTGAAATGGAATGTAATGCTTCTATTTTCTGTCTTAGCATAATGAATTTTAACATGGTATCAGAGCTAACCTGAAGGAAGACAAGGTATGGCACTAACGACACTTCCTTTACTTACGACAATTTGAAGGTTAGGGTTTTACATAGCAAAAACCAGTCATCGTAGTACTTTCGCTATAAATCCGTTTTGGCCGAGTTTTCGGATCTGAAATTGTTACAGGACGAAGCTAAGCTCTCCAGGTACCTTGTGTCCAAAGGACAACTTCTAGTTCGTTGTACTTTGTGATTTATGATCTATACAATATAGGGTTTCTGCCTCTTCCAGATCTGAGTCAAAATCAGGTGACCTTGGGAAAAAGGTCATATCTTGGGCTAGGAAGCTCCAAATGAAATTTCGTAAAAATTGATAGGTAGTACACAGTATTTATATCTCAGAAAACGTTTTCAGAGGCCGAAGTTGAACCAGTGACACGTGGAACGCCGTACAAGTTCGATCTCCTGTATTATCCCATAAACAGGTCACGTTGCGACACTTGGCATAACTCTCTCTCAGAAAATCCAATTGAGGTCAAACCTATCAGGATGGAAAGATAATAGGCCGAGCTATCTCTGAAAACGTTTTCAGAGGCCGAAGTTCAAACAGTAACATGTGGCACGCCGTACAAGTTCGCTCTCCTGTATTTTCCAAAAAACAGGTCACGTTGCGACATTTGGCATAACTCTCTCTCAGAACATCCAATTGAGGTCAGACCTGTCAGGATGGAAAGCTGACAGGTCAGGCTATCTCAGAAAACTTTTTCAGACCCTGTGGATCAAAAATTTCGTAGTTACACCAGAATCAATCAGGTACATATTTCTGTCAAAACAGAATTATTTTTTGGTACCTTCATTCATGGCTTCCGGAATTTGGGGCTTTGAAGAAAGTTGGAATTTTTGTAATCGGAGACCACGGCTGGATGCTACTCATCAAAATAGAAATTTACAGACCAATATCAGAATTTTTGGTTGGGCAGAAGGCCGGGCTTGGTTAGACCCTAGTTCGGGACTTTGATCAGAAAAGTGGAAAATTAGGGCTTCTGTAAAAATGGGAATTTTTTAAATCTGTGACCACGGCTGGAAGCTCCTCAGAAAAATAGAAGCTTAGAGCTTTGGATCAAACCTTTTGATGGGGCAAAAGAGTGGGCTTCATCAAACCCCAGTTCAGGGTCACGTCCAGTGAATCCGAAAGTTTCAAAGGAAAAATTGAGGAGTAAAACTTTGCAGTTTTCAAATTCTGAATATACCAGTTTGATCAGCTCATCAAGGCGCATATTTCTATTCTTTCGGAAGTTTGAAATTCAAAGTTTGAATTTTTGGGGTTTCTCTGACAAACCCATATCTAGCTCAAGGTCTAGTTCTTGCAAATCAAGTGGATAGGGTTAATCCTAGAAGAAGATGGATTGGTCACCTGCATAAGTGAAGGAGTTCCTGTTTCAGAGGGAGATGAGGCTAAGGCTTTACATAAGGAGATTACAAGTGATCTCGACAGGTATGAATCATCGAGGTATGTTTTGAGATTTGTTCATGATTAAGTTTATGGTATGTTTGTCTTCATGTTATTACGGTTAGTACAATCTTGATTTTAGATTTGTTGTATCACCTTAACAAAATTATGAATGCATGATAGAAGATATTCATTGGTTAGGGTGTTGACACTTATGATTGTACTAATGCATTATGATGTTGTGTGAGGTTGATGTTGTCTGCTAACAAGATACAGGTACATCACAAAAGACAAATCAGGCTCCATGACCATGAAAACATGAAGACAAAGACTCATCCATAATCTTTGTTCTACTTACAAGGTATGTATGACTTTGTTATATTATGCTTAACCTATGAGACATGCAGGTTCTAGCTCAGGATCTCTAAATCATTGAAGAGATTGTTTAGGTATGTTGTACATAACCAAGTAGGTATACTAATCCAGGTAGGTTTCCCATAAATCTTACCTTGTGTTAGGATCCCTTATATAAGTATACTTGGAATGATTGGTTATGCTTATTCATAAAGTTAGTAATCAAGGGATTATGCATATTATATCTTTTATCTTGATTGATAATATGCATGAGTAAAAGAAGACTTCCGTGAAATCTTGAACACTAATGTTTATTAACTAAAATCATGACTATACATTTTCAAGATTATTTAGTACTATAATGTTTTGATAGCATTTAGAAGATACTAATGAGTGTATGTTTGTGTATGAGATCATGAGGATGACTCTTGAGCATGCACAGTGGTACAGAATGAATAGAAGTTCAAAAGACATACAGAAGATCAAGCGGGAGGCAGCCACACAAACATAAAAGATAAGTATTTGAGTTGTTATTTGAAATAGTAATGATATTTCCTGTAATAGGTTGTATGCATATTTGTATTCCTAGAATATATAATGCTGAGTGTAAACATAAATAGAGCATTGAACAGTATACAACTAATGTGCATATGTTTGGTAAGTTGGACAAACATTCCATTGTTGCTTGTCTAGAATGAAAACTCTTTGCTGACATGCCGAGAGCTGTGCACACTCTCGATAGTATGTTCTAGTAGAGATGGAAGGCATCTAGATAGCCACTATATGCATACAGGAAAGTGTTGTGCCAAAGTATTGGTCAAATTAGTTGCATAACTATATAAATGATATCTGTATGCATAATAGGTTACCATGTCAATATGATTTGATGATTATGAAGTATTACTAATCCTGTACTTAATTTTGATTTGTAGGAATGATCATGATGGATGATGAACACTGAACAAGCAATGGATGTTCAACAAGAAGATTTACAAATCAAACAAAATATAGAAGGCTCATGGCTAGAAGATTCTCTTAGAAAGAGGAAGAGAATCATGATGAGATGTTTGCTCCAAGTGGCTAAAATAAGACCATTCTCTTAATGGTGTAATTAAAGAAGAAGTGTGAATCAGGTTCTATATGGTTCCCAGGATCGATAATCAATTGATGAGCTTAATGATCACCATGGGTGATATGGATCTCAACCTTTGCTACAAGGTTGAATATGGATTCCATACACATATGACACGGATGCAAGAAGGAACTCACCAAAGAGTTCGAATGATGTTGAGGCTCATATCAATAGACCCATCCGATGAGAGATGGCACAGATAGATGACTGTAGAAATGAAATTGAAAGATCTCAGATTGATGCATTACCTTCTAGGTCTAAAAGTATGGAAAGTCTCAGAAGGAATCTCTCTCAACCAGAGAAAGTATGCTGAGAAATCTTGAGAAGACTTGAGATGTTGGAATGGCCACTCTTATGGATTCCAACTTGAAGTTGTTAGGAGATGACTCATCAGAGTTAGTGGATATAACTCTGTACAGTCAAATTATTGGGTCATTCATGTATCTAACATATACTAGGTTAGATATATGCTTTGTTGTGAACACCTTGAGTCAGTATCTAGTGGAAACTAGATGTGTTCACCCGATAGTTGCAAAGCATGTGATGAGGTACATAAAGGATACGATAGACTTTGATCTATGCTATCTTGGAGATCATGACTTTAGATGGCTAATCAGATGCTGGTTGGGAAGAAAGTGTATCAGACAGGAAAAACACATCAAGAGGATGTTATTGTCTGGGATTAACCATGATCTCGTGGTTTAGCTGGAAGCAGTCTAATGTGGCCCTCAGCACAAGCAGAATATATGGCTGCTTGCTCTGCTAGTTGTGAAGAAGCTTGGCTTAAGGATTGGTTTGAATTAGAGATAGAACCAACTGTGATCCTATGTGACAAATAGAGTTGTATGAAGATGACAAAGAATCTAGTGTTCCATGATAAGTCAAAGAACATAGGGATCTAATAAGATATGATGCAGAAGGAACTAAAGTTTGAATTTGTAACAGGTTACCGATGCACTAACCAAATCTCTACCTCAAGTGAAGAAGTTACCAACATACTAACCAAACCTCTGTCTCGAGTGCAATTTGAATACTTCCGAGACAAGCTTGGTGTAGCTCAAAAGGACCCTCCTCGAAAGGGGGAGTAGTATAGTCAATGATGATAAGATTGTCTCATCGAACAACAAGGTCGATGATGAGGTAACCTGTTTTCTACACCTAGATACTAAGAAATATTTAGATTTAGGACTCTTGTGCTTAGAATACTTTGTTTTACATGCTTTTGATGATAAGATGTATTGGTAAGAATACATACTTTTGATGACACATGTATTGATTAATGTACTCGTATGGTTGAGGATACTTGTACTTGTATTGATGAGAATACATGTGGGGATTGTATCATCCTTGAACACTTGTTCTAAAGTGAGCCGTAGACGTGAGGTCTCCGAGAATGAAGTCCTTAGTGGACAGTTGAGGGGATTGGATCATCCCTGGACTTTCAGTCCTAAAGAGAGCCGTAGACGTGAGGTCTCCGAGAATGAAGTCCTTAGTGGACAGTTGAGGGGATTGGATCATCCCTGGACTTTCAGTCCTAAAGAGAGCCGTAGATGTGAGGTCTCCGAGAATGAAGTCCTTAGTGGACAGTTGAGGGGATTGGATCATCCCTGGACTTTCAGTCCTAAAGAGAGCCGTAGACGTGAGGTCTCCGAGAATGAAGTCCTTAGTGGACAGTTGAGGGGATTGGATCATCCCTGGACTTTCAGTCCTAAAGAGAGCTGTAGACGTGAGGTCTCCAAGAATGAAGTCCTTAGTGGACAGTTGAGGGGATTGGATCATCCCTGGACTTTCAGTCCTAAAGAGAGCCGTAGACGTGAGGTCTCCGAGAATGAAGTCCTTAGTGGACAGTTGAGGGGATTGGATCATCCCTGGACTTTCAGTCCTAAAGAGAGCCGTAGACGTGAGGTCTCCGAGAATGAAGTCCTTAGTGGACAGTTGAGGGGATTGGATCATCCCTGGACTTTCAGTCCTAAAGAGAGCCGTAGATGTGAGGTCTCCGAGAATGAAGTCCTTAGTTGACAGTTGAGGGGATTGGATCATCCCTGGACTTTCAGTCCTAAAGAGAGCCGTAGACGTGAGGTCTCCGATAATGAAGTCCTGAATGAACAGGCAGGGGATTGTATCGTCCCCTGACTGAGGTCCCAGAATAGAGCCGTAGACTGGGTCTCCGATAATGAAGTCCTGAATGAACAGGCAGGGGATTGTATCATCCCCGAACTTCGGTCCCTGAATTGATCCGTAGACGTGTGGTATCCGAGAAGTGGGGATTGTATCATCCCCGGACATCGGTCCCTGAATTGATCCGTAGACGTGAGGTCTCCGAGAAGTGGGGATTGTATCATCCCCGGACTACGGTCCCTGAATTGATCCATAGACGTGAGGTCTCCGAGAAGTGGGGATTGTATCATCCCCGGACTTAGGTCCCTGAATTGATCCGTAGACGTGAGGTCTCCGAGAAGTGGGGATTGTATCATCCCCGGACTGCGGTCCCTGAATTGATCCGTAGACGTGAGGTCTCCGAGAAGTGGGGATTGTATCATCCCCGGACTTAGGTCCCTGAATTGATCCGTAGACGTGAGGTCTCCGAGAAGTCGGGATTGTATCATCCCCGGACTTCGGTCCCTGAATTGATCCGTAGACGTATGGTCTCTGAGAAAGTGATTTTTGATGTGGTTACTTGTATCGGTATGATACTTGTATTGATGATGTGGTTACTTGTATCGGTAGGATACTTGTATTGATTATGTGGTTACTTGTATCGGTAGGATACTTGTATTGATGATGTGGTTACTTGTATCGGTAGGATACTTGTATTGATGATATGGTTACTTGTATCAGTGTGGATACTTGTATTGATGATATGTACACTTGTATTAGCATGAATACGTGTACTAATGATGTGGATACTTGTATTGTTATGGATACTTGTATTGATGATGATGCTGATGATCGTGTGATGACAATGCTGATGATTGTGAGATGACGATGCTGATGATCGTGTGATGATGATGCTGATGATCATATGATGACGATGCTGATGATCGTGTTATGACGATGCTGATGATCGTGTGATGATGATGCTGATGATCGTGTGATGATGATGCTGATGATCGTATGATGACGATGCTGATGATCGTGTGATGACGATACTGATGATCGTGTGATGACGATGCTGATGATCGTGTGATGACGATGCCGATGATCGTGTGATGACGATGCTGATGACGATGCTAACGATGCTGATGATCGTGAGATGACAATACTGATGATCGTGAGGATCTAGATGTTGATGTTGTTGTAGCTATTCGAGTACTGCAGAAGATAAAGACTCAGTACTGAAGATGTTGATGTTCCAGTATTGAAGATGTTCCAGTAACTGCCTGAGTTACTGATGATGTTGAGAAAGCTTCCAATGATATATAGATGTATCATGTATGATGTTGATGACTCCTTGCTCGTGCAGATGTTTTTATAATATCCTTCTCGTTAAGGGGGAGTGTTGAAATATTGTAACTTCAAAGAATATTATATTTGTATATTATTTATTCCGGAGATGTTCCATACCTCCGATGTGATTATACTATAAATCCGGAGATGTTTATTCCTCCGAGTTGGGTGTGGTAACTAGGGTTATTAGACCCACCATGTGGGGGTCGGCCCAGTCAGTTATAATGGGGTATTTAACCTAATGGTTAAATACGATCCTACATGTACTTGTGTAAAATACATATCAGAGTAGTGTATAAATAGAGGAGGTGTGTTCCTCATTTGATACACTCACACACTTGAGGATAGCGCACTTGTGGAGGAGAGGTCTGCTATTGTGGAGGAGGAGATCATGTCTCAGGGTTTCATCTTTGTATATTGCTGATCATCTATATTGAGGAAGCTTTGCTGGGTTTTCTACCCCATGAGGGTTTCCCAGGATAAATCTCTGTCTCTTGTGTTTATGCTGTGCTTGTTGTTTCTTCAGTGATCCTGTATATGCTATTATTGTGAAATGGAATGTAATGCTGCTATTTTCTGTCTTAGCATATTGAATTTTAACAGTTGTCATGGTCATGGAACTTGATTTGTCTTTTGTGATGTACCTGTATCTTGTTAGCAGACAACATCAACCTCACACAACACCATAATGCATTAGTACAATCATATATCCCTAATCAATGAATGTATTTGATCATTCATATGCATTCATACTATTACTAAGGTGATAAGACAATTTTAACATTAATCAAGATTGTACTAATAAATAATATGAAGACAAACACATTATGGACTTAATTAAGAATCAGATTTTAAGACATACCTGAACCTCCTTAAGTCATACCTGTCGAGACTTCTTGTAGTCTTCTTATGTAAGTCCTTAGCCTCAACTCCCCCTGAAACTTGATCTGGAGCTTGATTAGGGTTTGCTAGAGAAACCCTAAAAATTCAATTTTTGACTTTCACACTTCTGAATGGATGGAAGGATGTGTCTTGCTGAGCTGATCAAACTAGCATACTTCAATTTTGAAATCTCCAAAATTTGACCCCTCAAAATTGCCTTCAAAACTTCTGGATTTTCTGGACAGGAACCCAAACTAGGGTTTGATGAAGCCCACCCTTCTGTCCAATCAAAAGGTTCGATCCAAGGCTCTAAACTCTTATTTTTTTGAGGATCTTCCAGCCGTGGTTACAGACTTCAAAAATTCCAACTTTTGCTGAAGCCCTAATTTCCATCTTTCCGATCAAAATCCCGAACTCGGGTTTGATCAAGCCCGGTCTTCTACCCAACCAAAAAATTCGATCTTGGTCTCTAAATTTCTATTTTCCTGAGTAGCATTCAGCTGTGGATTCAGATTCCAAAAATTCTAACTTTCTCCGAAACTCTAAATTCCGGAAGCCATGAATGAAGGTGCTCCAAAAATAATTTTGTTTTGACAGAAATATGTACCTGATTGTTTCTGCTATAACTACAAATTGTTTGATCCACAGGTTTTGAAAACTTTTTTTGTGGTAGCCTGACCTGTCATCTTTCCATCCCGATAGGTCTGACCTCAATTGGATTTTCTGAGAGAGAGTTATGCCAAGTGTCGCAACGTGACCTGTTTATGGTATAAAATAGGAGAGCGAACTTGTACGGCGTGTGCCACATGTCACTGGTTCCGCTTCGACCTCCTAAAACATTTCCTCAGATATTACAGTCGGTGTACTACCTGTCAATTTTTATGAAATTTAATTTGGAGCTTCCTAGCCCAAGTTATGCCAAGTGTCGCAACATGACCTGTTTATGGGATAAAACAGGAGAGCGAACTTGTACGGTATGCCACGTGTCACTGGTTCAGCTTCGGCCTCTGAAATTTTTTTTGAGATATGACAGTCTGTTTACTACCTGTCACCTTTTATGAAATTTCATTTGGAGTTTTCTAGCCCAAGTTATGACCTTTTTTTCCACGGTCACCTAATTTTGACTGAGATCTGGAAGAGGCAGAAACCCTAACTTGTACTGATCATAACACACAAAGTACAACGAATATGACAGTTCCCTTTGGACACAAGGTACCTGGGGATGTTATCTACGACTTGTAAATGTTTTAGATCCTAAACCTTCACCAAAATGTATTTATAGCGAAAGTTCCATGATGACTAGTTTTTGTTACGTAAAACCCAAACCTTCAAATTGTCGCAAGTGAAGCAAGTGTCGTAAGTGTCATACCTTGCCTTCCTTTAGGTTAGCTCTGATACCATGTTAATATTTAATATGCTAAGATAGAAAATAGCAGCATTGCATTCCATTTTGCAATAATAGGATATACAGGATCACTGAAGAAACAACAAGCACAGCATAAACACAAGAGACACAAATTTATCCTGGGAAACCCTCATGGGGTAGAAAACCCAGCAAAAATTCCTCAATATAGATGAAGAGCAATATACAAAGATGTAACCCTGAGCATAAGCTCCACCTTATCCATAGCAGACCTCTCCTCCACAAGTGCGCCACTCTCAAGTGAGTGAGTGTGTGTCAAGTGAGGAATACACCTCCTCTATTTATACACTACTCCGACTTGTCTTTTACACAAATCATGTAGGCTCGTATTTAACCATTGGGTTAAATACCCCACTACAACTGAATGGGCTGACCCCTCTAGGGTGGTCTAATAACCCTTTGACCCACATAACACATATAGGGCCGACCCCCACTAGGGAAGTCTAATAACCCAAGTTACCACATTCTGACGGAGGAATAAACATCTCCGGATATACAATAAGATCTTCAAGGAGGAATGAAACATCTCCAGATTAATAAAGTAAAAATATAATATTCTTTGAAGTTACAATATCTCAACACCTCTTGGCTTGCACATAAATGGCGTACGACTGAATCACGAAGACCATAATCAGCTTAAACTTCGTTGCGGTCTCTTCAGACAGTCGAGGCACTTGCACTGCTACATCAGATAACATCTCCAAATAAATCCAAATCTGCAATGCGCAATCCCGGAGTCACTCTTGTTCACGGACCCACCACAAATTTTTATATCGCGTACCCCGATGCTCTTTCGCAGCCTCGACCTCCATTCCCTGATAAGTGCTAGGCTCCTTCTAGGTGACCAATGTGTTCGGGTACACAGGGTACTACCAAAGGACCGAACACCAAGAGCAACCATTTCACACAAACAGATCACAGATCAACACACCGATGTTTTGACGTGGTTTAAACCCTCTTGAGGGAAACACTTCACGGCCCCGGCCAAATAGCTTCTACGGGACAATTTATTATGCAAAGAAAGAAAGTTACAAATGAGCTTCTCATAATCGATCAACTAAACAATGAACCTCCATGCTCTTTAAATAGAGATCATGGACCAATTGGGTGTTAAGCCACGGATCAAGGTTAAGTTTGATCTAAGAGAAGTTGAGCCGTCAGATCACTCTATGTCGGAAACATATCGTGACCGTCGGATTAAGTATTTACAAATGCATACTAATGCATACTAAAGAAACACACTATCCCTAACGGATATATTACACAAGTTGATCTTAACTAACTCCTAAGTGTCTAAATATCCTAGCATCCCCCCTTAATAACAACTTGGGATAGGATTGAAGGATTTACAAAAGTGACACTATTAGGAGAAGGAAGGAGGCATTAGAGCCTATCCCCCCTTAATGACAAGTTCCTGAACTCCTAACATAGATCGAAGTTTAGAAAACTTCGCTTCTGTAAGAGACTTGGTGAAGATGTCTGCAACTTGATCATCTGTAGGGCAAAAGAGCACTTCAATAACACGATCATGAACACGATTTCTGATGAAGTGCATATGTAGCTCAATGTGTTTGCTGCGTTGATGTAGAACTGGATCTTTGGCAAGCTTGATGGCACTTTGATTGTCGCACCAAAGTGGAGTAGGCTGCTGCTGCTCGAATCCAAAATCTGAAAGGATTTGTCGAAGCCATAAAGCTTCCTGACTGGCATTAACTGCTGCTCGATATTCTGCCTCTGCTGAAGAAAGAGCAAGAGCTTGTTGTTTCTTACAAGCCCAAGTAATAGGTCCAGATCCCAGACTGAAAACATAACCTGCAGTAGACTTTCGATCATCAGGATCGCCGGCCCAATTTGAATCAGTGAAACCAACCAACAAAGGTTTCCCCCCTGTACTGTAATGAATCCCAAACTGAACTGTACCTCAAATATATCGAAGTATTCTTTTAGCTGCTTTCCAGTGACTTTCATGAGGTGTCTGCATATAACGGGCAACTCGACTAACGGCAAAGGAAAGGTCAGGACGGGAATGAGTCAAGTATAAAAGACTACCAACAAGATGACGATACAAGGTGGCATCTACTTCAGGTGAAGTACAAGTGGCAGAAAGTTTGACTCCAGACTGGAAGGGAGAAGGGGCTGGTGTACAATCTTCCATGTGAAAGTGACGAAGAAGGTCACAAGCATACTTAGACTGAGAAAGGAAGATTCCTTCTTTGGTTTGCAAAACTTGGAGGCCAAGAAAATAATGCAAATGTCCTAAGTCTGACATTTCAAAAGTTTGTTTAAGACTGGATTTCACATGGGTTATAAGATTAGGGTCACTACCAGTAAGAATAAGGTCATCAACATATAGAACAAGTATGATGAGATGGTTTCCTACTTTCTTGGTATAGACATTGGGGTCATAATGGCATCTAGAAAAACCAGTGTCAAGGAGAAAGTTATCCATTTTGGCATACCAAGCTCTAGGAGCTTGCTTAAGGCCATATAAGGATTTCTTAAGGCGGCAGACAAGGCTAGAGTTATTTTGAACATAGCCAGGAGGTTGTTCCATGTAAATTTCCTCCTGTAAATCACCATGTAAGAAGGCAGACTTGACATCCATTTGATGGACTTCCCAATTGTTTAAGGCTGTAAGGGAAAGAACAAGGCGGATGGAGTTCATTTTGGCGACGGGAGCAAAGGTTTCATTGTAGTCAATTCCTTCAGCTTGGGAAAAACCTTTGGCAACTAACCTTGCCTGAAGTCTTTCAACACTTCCATCTGATGCGTACTTAGTTTTGTAGACCCATTTACATCTGACAAGTTTTCTTTCTTTTGGAAGAGGGACAAGATCCCAAGTATTGTTCGCCATTAAGGAACGATATTCTTCATCCATGGCTGCATCCCAATATGGATTCCCTGAAGCTTCTGCAAAAGTTTCTGGATCATGATTCTCGGAAACTTGAGCCAAAAGAGAAGAGGCTCGCTGAAACTGAGAACGTGTTCGACGTTGATCTCTAGGATCACCGGCAAGATCGCCAGCTGCTTCACATGTTGAACGGACCCATCGAGGAAGCACTTGTGCTGGTGCAACTAGAGGAACATGAGCAGGCGGAGGTGGATTTTCATCCCCACTGCCATCATCAGAAACTGGAGTTGGAAACCTGTCAAGGAAGTTGGAAGAAGAAGAAGAAGAAGAAGGCACAAACGTCGAATCAGGCTCGCAGGCCAAAGATGGCACAATCGCCGAGTTAGGCTCGCAGGCCAAGAGATTTTCATCAAATTTAACATCTCTTCTAATGATTATAGCATGAGAATGTGGTTGAAGAAGTCTATAACCTTTTAAATCTTCAGAATATCCAACAAATATGCACTTTTCACTTTTAGGTTGCAATGCTTTCCATTTTTCATCCGGAATGTGAGCCCATGCTTCACTACCAAACACACGAAAGTGACTTACATCAGGTTTAATTTTACTCCATGCTTCTTCGGGTGTTATACCTTGTAATGCTTTTGTGGCGGTGCGATTAACTATGTAATTTGCACAATTTATGGCTTCAGCCCAAAATTGAAGACTTAGTCCCTTAGATTGGATCATACAATTAGCCATTTCTTTTAAAGTGCGGTTCTTCCACTCAGCTACACAATTTTGTTGTGGTGTATAGGGAACAGTGTGCTGTTGTTGGATGCCTTGTTTAGTGCAGAAAGTAGTGAACTGTTTGTTAACATATTCTCCTCCATTGTCAGATCTTAACTTAATAATTTAATGTCTAGATTGTTTTTCAACAAAGGCCTTGTAGGCCAAGAACATGTTAAATACTTTACTCTTAAGTTTTAGGAAATAAACCCAAGTGCATCTGGTGTAATCATCAATGAAAGTTAAGAAATACTTGAAACCAGAAAATGAAGCAGATGGAAGAGGGCCACACAAGTCACTATGCACAAGCTCCAAGAGAACCGAGGCGTGCCAAGAGGCACGTTTGTCAAAACTGTCCCGATGATGTTTTCCAAGTACACAACTGGAACAAACACCATCTCTGCAAGATACCATCGGAAGACCTGTCACCACATTTTCTTTACATAGTTGTTGCAATGAGCGATAATTTAAGTGACCAAATCGCTGATGCCAAAGTTTGCTCAAGTTATCACTATGAGCAACAAAAACTGAAGGGAAAGGTGATGAACCAAAGTTGTTAAACTTGTACAACCCGGTAATATCATCAACAATTCCGGTACCTAGAACCTGTTGAGGATCTTTAAAATCCTTGATTACAACTTGGTGAGGTGTAAAGGTCATAGTTTTACCTTCACCAGAATGAGTGATCTGATAGACTGATAACAAATTGCAGGAAATTCTTGGAACACATAGTACATCACTAAAATGACCATTATTTACTGGAACTGTTCCAGCTCCCACAACACTTAGAGATCTATTATCACCAACAAATATTTGTTTGGTGTTACATTCATGCATAGTAGAAAAGATGGCTTGATCCTTAGCCATATGATAAGATGCTCCAGAATCAATGAGCCATTCATTTGAAGTAGAAGAAGAAGATGCTTTATAAGAATAACCAGAAGCACAAAGTGCATGTCCATGAGAGGTAGATTCTGATGGCGAATCTAGGCTGATGTGGTGCTTCTTCATTGCTGCTTCCAAGGCTGTCATCTTCTTGAAACACTTTGATTCATCATGATTATCTTTCCCGCAATAGTTGCAATGTCGCTCAGTCTTCTTTCCTTTTGGCTTGGATTCTTTGTCATTTTTTAAGGAAGGAGCTGACTGAGAGGGTTTGGGACCCTTGTTTGACTTATTATTGCAAAAATTTTGTTTCTTGGGAGGCTTGGACTTTTCTTTCTGTTGGAACAATAAGGATTTCCCAGATGTATCTGCATTGTTGATTATTCCAAGGTGAATGAGTTTATCTTGTTCTCTAATCAAGGAATCAGAAAAGGATTCAAGACTAGGCTCTTGATAGCTAGCTGCATTCAAGGATGCTTTCATGGAGTAAAATGTAGATACAAAAACAGAATATGCAGGTCCAATTTTGGAAAGAATATGATAAATGCACTATTTGTCTTCCCTCTCAATCTTACATTCTGCACATAAGAGTTTAAGAGTTTTGTACTTAGATAAATAATCTTGAATGCATGAAAAGTCACTTGGATTTAAAGAATTCAACTCATTTTCGAGTTGTTGACCTTTAATTTCATTGTGTTTACCAAACACAGTTTCCAACTTGTCCCAAGCAGTATTAGGTTCATCAATTCCAGATATGTGGAATCGCAAATCAGTAGAGATTGACATCCCAATCAATCCACGAGCTTCATCACATCTATTTGCCCATTTTATTTTCTTATCATCATCAGTGGGTTCCTTTTCTTTCCCTGTGGTAATTCTGAAAAGTCCCCTACTTCGTAGAACATCCTCCATATGAGATTTCCATGAGAAATAGTTGGAACTGTTAAGTAGAATATCACAATGGGCGGCCATATTTGTAAATTAATGGCTATAAAAGTAGAAACCAATAGTCTGGATGTGAAGAGATCGAAAAAATAGGCGGTTTAAAAAAAACGGCACTGAAAACTGACTCTGTATGATGAAGTTATGCTTGAACAAAGAAACTGTTGAAGATGTCCCCAATAGTGACGTGGCTACTAGAGAATGTCCAGCAAAAAAAAAAACCCCCTCTTCCCAAGATGAACCTTTTGACAAACACTTTACAATAAAGTTGCTTTAAGTGAACCACTTTTGTAAAATAAGTGATTTCACTTTTACAATGATATTACTTTTAAATAGTGCAACAATAAAAAAACTTAAGTGACTCACTTGTATTTTTACTTTTATTATTTAAGTGAGATGCACTTTTACAATAAAGTAACTTGAAATTAGAAATTACATGCACTTTTTATTTTAAAAGTAACTTCCTAAGACTTGAACTCAAGACCTATTAAGGAATAAAGCAACTTTGGACCAAGTGAGCTAGTTTAAAAGGTATGTAAAATATGGAAATGAGGAAGGGGGCTTTTTTTTTTTTTGAACTCTTCTTGCTCGGTTTGCGTGCTTGCCCTTTTTCCTGCAAAATAGACCACAAATCGAAACAAAAAAAACTTTTCCTACACTTGTGGAGTTAGATCTTGTTAGCTTGCCCTGAAAGTTTACGTTTTCTCTATGTTTCTGATTTGCCGAGATCGCGCAAAGTGCACGGCAAAGAGCATACGCAACCGAGAAAAACCCTTTTTCCTTTCTGTTTCTGATTTGCCGAGATCGCTCAAGGTGCACGACAAAGAGCATACGCAGACAGAAAAGTAACAATCCGAACAAAAAAAATCTAACAGTAAAAAAAAGATGGAATATGAGATTTTTCTTTTCAAAAAACGAAATAAAAAAATGCGTCACTGTAACATTATACCTTCAAATCTGATGAAATACGCGTTTCTGGAGCAACCGGGAACCGTTTTCGATCAAACGAAAACTATTTTCCAATGGAAACGACGCTCCATATGCAATGGAACACCTCCCACAGCCCATAAATGCATAGAAATACCAGAACCAAAAACCCTTTCGAGTTTCGGCAACAACAGTTCAAGATCTAGATCATAACCGGAAGCGACACTTCATAAAAGCTCTGATACCATGTTCGGGTACACAGGGTACTACCAAAGGACCGAACACCAAGAGAAACCACTTCACACAAAAGATCACAGATCAACACACCGATGTTTTGACGTGGTTTAAACCCTCTTGAGGGAAACACTCCACGGCCTCGGCCAAATAGCTTCTACGGGACAATTTATTATGCAAAGAAAGAAAGTTACAAATGAGCTTCTCATAATCGATCAACTAAACAATGACCCTCCATGCTCTTTAAATAGAGATCATGGACCAATCGGGTGTTAAGCCACGGATCAAGGTTAGGTTTGATCTAAGAGAAGTTGAGCCGTCGGATCACTCTATGTCGGAAACATATCGTGACCGTCGGATTAAGTATTTACAAATGCATACTAATGCATACTAAAGAAACACACTATCCCTAACGGATATATTACACAAGTTGATCTTAACTAACTCCTAAGTGTCTAAATATCCTAACACAATGCTCAAAATTAACATCCAGCTATATGTATAGGAGCCCTTCCTAGCTTGGACAGTAGCGGCATCCTTTTCCAACTGGTTCAGTAGAAATAATGACAAATTCATCTGGACGCCCTCCATGCATTGCACCATGCATGCTACGATCCTTGAATTGTACTGATTAGGCCGACCGCCCCTAACCACCTTGTAGGACAATATCTTGGTGTCGGTGAGAACTGCCTTATCATTGATGTTGTTGGTGCGATACCCACGGCCATTTCGCTCTAAGTTGTAGCAGTCTACCAACTGTTTATCCCTCTTTTTGTCATTCTCCTTCCCTCGAAAGTACTGCGACGGGTCTACCCCATCTTTTAGCAACCCGGTAATGGTTGCATTCAGGTCGACGTTGACCAAAATCTCTCTATCCATCCATAATGAACCGCCGTGGAAGTAGGCCAATACCTGATTCACACAAGCATTAACCTATGGCAGTCATCCGAGATGTGGCATGTTAATAAGGCCCAACAAGCCAGCCTGTTTCAGCCCCCGTTCCCAGTCTTGCGGAATCTGTGTCCCAGTGACTTGTGACTCTGGCACATAGGGCTCCGACGTGATTTCTGGATAGGCCACCATGTCATGGTCATCGTACTTCAGGCACATCAATGTTGGCACAATATCGGTGGATCACTCCATTCCAGCTGGGAGTGATGGAATCTTTAGTGGGTACTTCTGGTTTCGGTTCGCCTTACGGGGTGGTGCACCCGATAGACTAGGAGGAACATACCCAGGGATGTTGGTAGCAGACAATCCCTCCCACATAGAGGACTCGTCCACTCTCTGACTAGACTATCCCATCTGCATTTGAACCTCTGGCATCCCCGCAGTGGATGACATGAGCTGCGTCTTGCTCTGTGGTGACTCGGAAAGTTGACCTCCCTGATGCTTCTTAGCGATAACGGATGCTCCGATCGACATATTGTAAACTTCCGCCTCAAGATTCACTTCGACGTACACAACAGAAATAGGATTGAATGGAGACTCTACTTTGTTGGAGATCTCGACCATCTCCAGATCTCATGGCATCCCTAACTCAACTCCCTGAACTCCAAGGGATGGCGCAGAGCCACTCACAATATGAACTTGGTGCACAACACCCGTACTCCGCAAGCTCAACTCAACCTTGCATGAATCACAACTGCACTCACTAGGCAACAACGACACTCTGCAACACTTCACAAGCTCACTTAACAATTGAATTATCGTGGCGCCTTCCAACTAGCTTCGACCCATTCTTATAACATCCAACATGACCCTTCGTAATCATCGCTAAATCCTAGATTAACTCAGCTGAAATTCTGTATTAGTGAATCAAATCTGTTGTCGATCTTGTGAGTCGATTGGTCGGATCCACCATTAATGCCCATCATTTGAACAAGTGTCATTAATTAACTGTCTCCACTTTTGGCATTTATTGTTGATTTGAACTGGTCACATACCTTCCATGGTCACATACCGCTCCTAACTTATGGCACAAACTGCCCGGCTTGTGCATTCTATTCATGTCGGTGCGCCAACTTGCCACCGATCAACCTACATTTTTTTTTCCTCGATGCGACTCAGTTATCGCGCTGTTCCAAGCCCGATTGATAGGGCTTCAACCTGCTACCATTAATCAACTTTGCGAGCATCGCTCTGTCTAACTTCTACGGATGTACCGCTTCGATTGACGTGATGCTATTGATGCGATATGGACCAAGCCAATGCATCTGCAATTTTCCTAGATGTTTCATAAACTTGCTGTCATACGACAACACCAAGTCACCCTGTTGAAACTGTTTATTTTTTATGTGGTGATCGTGCCAAGCCTTCTGGAAATCCTTCTCCACACCCTGGTGTAAACCTGCAATAAAGCGATCTTCCTCGAGCTATACTAACTGCACTAGACGTTCTTCCAATGCTGGCGCAACATCCATACCTGTCGCAGCCGCGATGTGCAGACTCAGAATGATGTACTCTATTGGCATAATCGCTTCTTTTCCATACACCAACTTGAATGGTGTCTGTCACATCAGCCAGTCATCGCAGTTCGCATTGCACACCTCTGTCAATGCATGATCCAATATTTTGTTGAAAGCTTCCACCATGCCATTTGCCTGCAGATGATATGGTGTACTCTTCTTATGTTGTATCTGCATCTCCTCCGTCAATGCTTTGATGGTGCGATTGATAAAGTGGCTTCCTTGATCACTGAGCAATATCTTGGGGTAGCCAAAGCAAGTGACAATGTTATCAAACAGGAACTGCACTTCCGTGGCTGTGGAACAATCAACAACTAGTGCAACTTCCTCCCATCTTGTCCAATAATGTGTCACGGTAATGATGTATGTTGCACCAGTGCACTTCCACGGTGGATTGATTGGTCCCACAAAATCTACTTCCCATTTGTCAAACGGCTGTAGTGTTAGTTGAGGCATCAGTGGCATCTCATCCCTCCTAGATGGCTTTCTGGTTCTCTGACAAACATCGCAGGACCACGCATAGTATGTTGCATCATTATGCAGCATGGGCCACCAAAGCCCCGCACGAAGCACCTTCCTGGAAGTCGCCTGACCGCTATAGTGCCCTCCAACCACTCCTGCATGTGCTTCTAACAAGATCTGTGCTTGCTCATGTGGCAAGACACATTGACGCAATATCTCATCTTCACCCATCTTATATAACTCTCTTGCAATTAGCTGGAAATTTGCAGCCTTAACTACCAACTGCTTCTTCTGACTATTGGTGAACTCTTCTGGTGCAGTACCTGTCGTCAGAAACTGAATGATTTCTTCAAAATAGCCATCGGCTACTTAAACTTTAAATAATTGCGCATCAGGAAACCCATCTTCAATGTTAGTTGGCTCTTCTCATGTTTCAATCCATGATAGATGATCAGGGCCAGCATTCAACCATCCTGGCTTCACGATCACTCCAAAATCGAACTCCTAAAAAAGAAGTAGCCAGCAACATATTTTTTCCCCAACACAAGCTTATTGACTAGGTATTTCAATGCAGAGTGGTCTGTGAACATCTTAAAATGTCCGCCCAATAAGTAGTGTTGGAACTTTTGCAATGCATAGACCATCGCTAGGCCTTCCCTCTCCGTAGTGTTGTAGTTCCTCTCTGCATATGAAAGCTTCCGACTTGCGAAAGCAATAGGGTGATCAAGATCCCCCTCTCTTGGTTGCACTAATACCACACCTAGTGCAATCGACGATGCATCAACATGGACATGGAATTCCTTACTCTAGTTTGGAAGTACTAATATCGGTTCCGAATCCATCTTATCCTTCAACTGCTCAAAACTATCCTGACATTCAGGGATCCATTGAAATATCGCATCTTTCTTGAATAGCTTCTCCATAGGGGCAGTGATCGTTGCATAACCCTTGATGAACTTGCGATAATACCCAGTATGCCCCAAAGTCACCCTCAACTACTTAACATTAGTTAGTGGTGTTAGGCTCAAAATGAGCTCAATATTTGCTGGATCGACTAAAAATCCTTGTTTTCACACAATGTGACCCACCAATATCCCAAACAGTGCACAAAACATACACTTCTTGAAATTCAGCGATATCTGATGTTGTCGACAATGCTCCAGCATCAACCGTAGATTGGCCAGATGATCATGGATCAAACCATAGACTGTCCAATCATCCATGTATACCTGCAAGAACTTCTAGATGAAATCCTTGAATGCAGCAACGAAAACCAGTGAAAATATCGTAGGGGCATTCTTCAACCCGAACGACATCACGGTATATTGAAAACTACCCCATTTTTTCACAAAAGTCATCTTGTGGCGGTCTTCCTTTGTAATGCAAATCTGATGATAGCCTGAGAACCCATCAATGAAAGAATACATCTCCTAGCCACCCACCCCTTCGAGTAATTCATCAGTAAACGAGGTCGGAAGGGGATCATGCAAGCAGGCATCATTCAACTTCCACAAATCGACACATATGTGTACCTCGCCAGTCTTCTTTTCCTACACCACCATAGGACTGATCCATTCTGACTCTTCAACTGGTTCAATGATACCAGCATCCAACATGCGGTCAAGTTATACCTTGACCCTCTCCTTATGTCACGTATTTAGATGATAGGCATGTTGCCTTATCAGTTTAGCATCTAGTTTCAAGGGGATCTTCATCTCTCCTAGATCGCCCAAAATACCTTTCATCTCAGAAAGCTTTGTAGGAAAGAGGTCTTGAAATTCATGCAGTAAATCAATGACCTTTCCCATCATCTCATCATCCCAATAATGTCCAACATTCGCAAACTTGGGATCAGCCTCCATCCCAATATTGATCTTATGAAGCTTCAAGGGTTGACTGAATGGGTCACTTGGTGCATCAGGTGGTACCACATCGCGACTCCCTTACGATTCTGGAATATTGACATTCCGTGGATCATCACCATCTTTAGGCCCGCTTGTGATATTATAACATTCCATTATGGATTGCATCTGGCAGTGCGTATGTGGATCCGTAGGATATGCCATGGGAACAACATTTAGAACCACATCATGGATGCTCTGCAGATCATTATGGACATCCAGGTTGGGATCAACAAAACTGAATGTATGAGTAAAGAAAATTGCCAACTACAACCAAGTAGTGATTTCTCCCCATAATTTAGCTACAATATACCATGACCATGGCATTTCGTCCAACTTATGGATAAATGCATGGACCCACTCATCTCTTGGTCGCAATGCCCATAATGTCTGACACTCAATCAAATGACTTCCAGGGTCATTTCGACCATCATATTTCCCTATGTGGTAAACCTCAATATCGTTGAAGCAAACTATCATCAATCATCTCCAATGCAGCCATTCATTAATTGATTTCTTGTGTGTCTCCCACCAGTGTGCTCGAGCATCCTTCAGTGCTTCCTCTAGTGCCAACAATCGCTATGGTTCGAAAACTCTTTCCTTGAACTCCGCTAGAAAGTCAGACAAGCCAGGCATCCCTTCATATACTAGTAGTGTAACTATTTCAGTCGCAATGCGGTAGAACGACTACGTAATTAACCAAAACTTGTGGAGCAACACCTCATGCAAGAGGTTATGCCAATGTTCTAAGATGTCATCACAGTCAGAAGATGTAGATCTGTCACTGTGCCATCCCAACTCACCTTTGGCAGTCAGATAAATGTAGTCTTCGAAAATATTGAATGCATGGTCCCATCGAGTGGGATCGTCGTCCTTTACTAGCTCAATGTATCTGTGTCCTTCATCCGGATCCAACAGGGCTATGACTTTGAGAATGCGGTTTTCGAAAGTCATCATCCGCCACTTGATGTTGATTACCGCTCCACTGTTATTAGCCCATCCGATCACCAGCAATGCACGATATGAGCTTCCTCCTTCAACCACTTCAATGACCTCAAAGTCAGCATAGGTCTTCATGCCCTCAATGTCCATCACTAGAAGTGGAACTCTTCCAATCGGTGTCACCTTAGCATGATTAACTAACCGGAGCTATACTGGAGACCAGCTCAATGGGGGCATCCCCATTTTCTGCCATGCTTGCTTGGTTAAGATGTTGGCATCCGAACCAAGATCCAAAATAACTAAATCGACTTCATAATCCCTGATTTGGATATTCATTTGGATCTCCTTACTTGTCTTCCGCCGCTATAAGGAGTTTACCGCGGACTCCTGCTGTCCCCTATCTGGATGCTGTAACAACCCCTCAATCTCAGTAAGGGCCATGGGATCTCTTTCCAACAATAAGAAGCTCTTGAGAAAATTTTGCAAGCTTCTAGACTGCGCTAATGGACCTACCTTTGAAGTAGCATAAAAAATAGGGGGCATATCACAAATGATAGATTTACCGTGATCTTGGTCCATCACATGATGTGCCTGAAAGAACATATCACACTCGAACTCAATGTTAAATAATAACTTCTTCTATCTAGCTTGCTGCGCCTCCACGAGTGATAACTGCAACAGCCGCATCTTGTGGCCTTGGCTCCGCAGAAATTGTTGCAACATTCGCACCCTGATTCTGATTTGGTGTCAGGTTCCCTGCTTGGTTCACATTTTGATTATCATTCTAAATGGGATGTTGGTTCTAGTTTTGCACCAGTTGCTGCACCTGATTCTGTACTGGCTACTGTGCCTGGTTATGATTTTGCAACTATGGAACATTCCCTGCTTGCCATCATGCAATCAACTGTGGGAAGTTTTCCACTGTGTGGTCTGTAACAAAGCAAAATGTACACTGCATCTACAATAGTGGGAAATCGCACTGATAGTGCCCCCATACTTCACAGTGATAGCACTGAACAGGTCCACGACCTCCTCATCCACCTTAGCGACCAAATCCTCCGCCGTGTCCACCTTGGAATCCTCCACAGAATCCGCCTTGCTGTTGCTACTGCGATTGGTTGTATTGTTGCTGCATAGGAGCTGGTTGTATTCCTTGCCCTTGCTGCGCATACTACAGTTGTTGAGCGTATTGTGGCTGCTGTGGAGCCATTTTCATTGTAGCATATTGCGGCATAAACTACTGTGGTTGTTGCTGCAGTACAAACTGTACCTGCTGTTGAGGTAGAGGCTGAACTACCTGCGGTTGCGGTTGCGGTTGTTGCACGGCAGGCTGATCCTCCTTCACATAGAATGAATCGTACATTCTCTCATGAAGCAACCCATATTCTCTACAATCTTTGTCGTCATGTCCCACATATTTACAGAATGTGCAATACAAATTCATTGGTTTGGTAACCATCTTTTGCATGTATGGACATTCCTCATGGCAGTGCCCATATACTTGACAAACGCGACACCATGGCATGCCGCCACCATTCAACGGATTTGGTGCTCCTGAAATCAGATAATTGCGTAAGTCAAGACAATTATCCTTAGTATGTCCTTCTCCTCGACATCGCGTACACCATACTTCTTCATGCTGCTCCTTTCCCTTCTTCAGATCTTGTAGCTATATTGTCAAGTTAGCGAGTTGTGTCTGTATGTGCGACATCCTAGCTTCATTTTCACCAATCGGCCACGCCTCCAACCTCATTGCAATCTGCAAAGCTTCACTGGGCATCGCAATGTTCTGTTGCATCAGTGGTATTCGAATGTGCGGTAGCAGTGCCGCGATGAACCACACTTTATGTTGGACAATGATCATATCAAAACTAACCCTCGCAATCAGCATCTTAAATTGTCGGTCAAAATCCCAGACCGTCTCATTGGGATACTGCTTAATTTCTTTCAATTCTGTAATATATTGTGCTTCATACTTGGGTTTTCTGAATTCTACAATCAAACCATCCCTGATATCGTTCAGTGTCTTCTTTGGAGCTCCTATAGGGACTAGAACAAACTTCATAAAGCAATCTAATGCGCGACCTCGCAGAGTTGTCACTAGCTGTCCTTTCTTAGCATTATCAACAGTGATCTGCTTCATGGTAAAGACCGCTTCACACAAAAACCAGTACTGTTCAGGTTTATCTGTTTCGCTTCCATGGAATGGCGGCAACTTACATCCTCTCCCGCCATCCTGGGCTTCCTTCCTGCAGTCGCTGAACTACTGGAAATCAAGTTTTGTTGACCCGGTGGGGTTGAAGTTGTGTTTCTTACCGGTTGACAGATAATGAGTGGAGGTGTGGGTACGTTGCTTCCAAGGTTTGGTCCTACTTCTATCCTGGGCATAGCCTGGTTTTCCTTGTTCAGATTGTGAGGTCGCTTCATCCCTTGTGGCCTTCCTTCGCGAAATTGTGGTTCGATCGCAACAGGACCTTCTCCTATCCTCTGCCTCTTTTCCTGTCCAAACCTTGCTCCTCTCCTTGTAATACCACTCTCTTCCTCGACTTCACTCACAGTCTCGTCATGACCTGCACCCATCTACCCCTTAGCATTCCATGTACCACCCCCTATCGTCACGATACCCATGGCCTCCACCTACCAGGATGCTTATTGATCTAGATGCATCTTCAATATACCCTTCTCACAAATAAGCATCTTAATGGACAGTTGGAGCGATAGCATAAACCTTCCCCGGGGTTCACAGAAGAAATATCTTTCAGCTTCACTATAAGACTTTTGCATATCAACCACAAATTCAGTGATATACCCTTCCAAGATGCTATCAAGCCACACTTCAATATCCTGCAACACTTTGTTGTCGACTTCCTATAGTTCTTGGATCAACTTCGGGGTCCAGGTCGTCGGCTCACCACCTTGGTGATTCCTCTTTTGAAAGGTCAACTTTTCCAACCACTCGAACAAAAGGACCCGGAATTCATAGAAAAATCATTCGTGCAGACTATCATGAATGTATCTATCTACCCACTGATCTACTGTCAGTCGAGTGTTCTGGCTTTCCTCTTTAGCGAATTCTTGCAACTTCGGATCAAACCAGCTCTGTATCTCCGGTTGCATCGGATGCCACAACATATCCTCCCTTCACTTCGCACATGGTCCCAACAACGGAACCATTTTTTGACTCAAACCCAATCGATAGGGGTTCCCATCACTGTCGACATCTGATCCACCATGATCTCCCTGAGCACCGACCTAGATAGGTTTTACCCCATCCAGCAATAGCTATAGAGCAGATGAGGTCTCACCGAAGATGTTCAAGGGAGAGTCGAAGGAACCATGTTTCTGCCAAATGAAGGAGGATGTTTGTGGCAACAATTACTTAAACTTATCGTGACATTCAAAGATAGATCTATGCATTCAAATCTAACATCATTCATATTCATAGCATCATTCAATAGGATTTTTCATTGCAGCAAGTATAACTGTAAAGCATTAGCTGTAGCAATAAAACATAGCATCATTCATGAATCGCAACATGCATTACCATAAAAGATACTTAGGGAATTTCACCAAATAGTTTCATCATGTAATATTACTTTAGCAAAAATCCTGATACAATATCTCTGCAAAAATACAGCTCTCACAGACGCATCATAAGATAAGATCTCACTTTCCCATTCAACTTCAGTTCTTGATTTGGCTCATTCTTGGATATCTAGCACATATGAATCTATGACTATAAATAGTCTTCCTCCTTTACATTGCTTGTCCACTTACTAACAACTTCCTAACCGACAGTTTGAGCAAATGACCCAAAATCTAATTGACGCGGTCAAAATGACCCAAAAACCCACATACTGTAGTACAATTGACCCAAAATTACATAACATATGGTCCGCCGACCCAAAAACCCGCATTTTGCGGTATAATCGACTAAAAAATACATAAAGTAATATCCTTTGCGCCAAGGTTTCTTCCTTCCACGACATCTTCTAACGTGTCGTAGCATCACCGATGCTGCAATGCTACCTTACCAAACCGCATGCCAACAATCGACTACATCAACCAAGCTTCCCCAGCAGGCATTCGCTAGTCGTCATCACACATATAGGGGAGTGTGCGTGGCACAACCCTCCCATGAATCTAGGTTTTGGGGGATAAACAGTGGGAAATGCCTCCATCCCCCCTAATAGTACTAGGGTCAACACCCTACATCAACCATACTGTGCCATCATTGTTCTAAGGGGTCCCATCATTGAAAAACACTTCAGGCAAGTCATAATTCCTGTCAAAACTCACACTCACCCACAAGGCATAGAAATATTGGAATTCACAATTAAATCAAATGAAATTTGAAATAACATCATTATACTCATGATGTTCAATACATATCGTGCCCCTTGGCAATATAGGAATTCTGCCTATCTCATAGCCAATCAACATGTGGAATAGTTCATCATTAACATGAAACATATATATAGCCATACCCAACTCTTTCAAGTGTTAATCCATATCACTAATACACCATTTTACAAATAATCATGTAAGTACTTTTGCAAACAACTCAATTAGCATTCCACATATGGATATTCTATATTCAATTTTGCATGTTCAAAGGAAATAACATATTCATTGTCATTAATAAATCAAAACAATATATTCCATTTACCATCCACACGTAGGGAGTCCATATGTTCACATAACAATAGTCTTAATCAACTTAGATGGGTCTAACATATAATAAACAAATGAAAATGTTAAGTTAATTCACATTAGAGTTTTAATTACTAAGTGTGCAATATGGGGCATTACATTAGGGGTATTTATAATCAAAATTTTATATGGATTCCACTAAAAGGTTTTCTTAGAAAGGATGGGTCATGGGCCCTTGACCATGGTAAAGGAAGGAAACGTTAAGTTCCTCGAGATATTTTTGAAACGTCTTGGACTTAGTTTCTTTAAGTCCATGGACCAACACAAGAGTCTTTTGTAAGGCTTCTTTGTAGGAATCCAAGTGGGATATAAGGTCCATGCGTAATTATTGTGCACTATAAATGGGTGTTGAAACCTAAACATGGTGAAGGGTGAAACATGGGATTTAAACCTTAATTGAACCTTTTTGAGTTCATGAAGCATAAAAACCACTTAGAAACCACATGAGCCCTCATTAGGGAGCTAGTATTTGTCCCGGGATTTAGATATGGGTTCAATTAATATGCTTTGTGCATTGTGGATGGGTCTTCATGCCTTTAGCATTGTTGTGGTAATGAACCAAGAGCCTCTATCTCTTTAACATGGTTGGGGGAGGAAACTAAAAACCTTGGGCCCTAAGCATAGATTCTCAAGTTTAAGCACCATGAGCACATCCTTAGACCATCACATGGGACCATGGATAGATCAAATGGTATTCCCCTTGTACGAGTTCTTTATAGGCCTTTATATGGGATATGGGTGTCATGAGTGGGGATTTGTACACTACAGATAGAGGAGGTTTACCAAATAATGATAGAGTCATATGGATGAAGAGAGTTGGGGAGAGAGGGGTAGGAAGTTTAAGGGGAGAGAGAGAGAGAGAGAGAGAGGAGGGGGATTTAAAGGGGAGAGAGAGAGAGAGAGAGAGAGAGTATCTATGTGTGTATGTGTCAGAGAGAGAGAGATAGACTGATCGAAATTTCTATACTTGTAGAAAGAAATACAATGGATTCTGTCACCCTCTCTATGGTTGATTAAGGTACAAGTTGCTTGATATTTATGGGAGAGGTATGGTTAGGTGTTATGTGTGTGTGTGTGTGTGTCAGAGAGAGAGAGAGAGAGGAGGGTTAAGGAGAGAGATAGATGGGGTGGACAAAGCGAGATCATTTGGTCCTTAGGCCATAAACACCACTTCTCGGGCTCAATCACCATAACCAATTCCTGTAAACCACAACATAAACACTCTCTAAGAATTCTTTAGCATCAAATTTGGACACAGGTGTTTTTCACACCAAAGATGGGCCATAGGGAATCAAACATGGCATAGTAACAAAATACATCAAGATATTGTTTAATATTCTAATTTGTAAGAGCCTTCAACAGGTCCTCAAACCAACACATGATCCCCTTGTACGAGTTCTTTGAAGGTTTTTGTGTAGTACAGAGAGAGAAGGTTTACCAAATAATTATAACGAGTGAGATGGGAGATGAGGGTTAGAGAGAGAGGCGGGGGAAGGTTAAGAATAGAGAGAGAGAGAGAGAGAGATTCTGACCAAAGTTTATATCCTTAATTAAAGGCATACAATGGATTCGCTCACCCTCCTGTGGTCGATTGAGGTACAAGCTTCTTGAGCATTATGGGTGAGGTAGGGTGACATGTTCTCTGTGTGTGTGTGTGTGTGTGTGTGTGTGTGAGAGAGAGAGAGAGAGAGAGAGAGAGAGAGAGAGATACGATTAAGGAAAGAGAGAGGGGGGTAACGTAGCAAATAAGATGCTACAAGAATGGACAACAAAACTACCATTGAACCAACAACCAATTCAATATATACAAGCATAGAGACGCACAATAAATACAAAGATTGTGCAAATAACGAGAATAAGGATATGTATGAATGCTTTTATTCATTACTCATGATGCTCCAAATTACATTAATACGGCCATGAACTACTACTTCAAGCCCAACCTATACATTGGCATAATCGAGAACCAATTTCACTGCTATGGCTCTATTTCTCATGTTTACGTTGTTTCTCCTTTACTCCCTTCTATGGCTTCTTCCTCCTATCCCTCCTCACATACAACATTTACATATTACACATGGATAGAGGAATGCCAACATATAGAAATACTGTTCAACTTCCAACGTTTTAGGTTTACATTTTTACCAAGGAACCATTTCATCTTCTATTTGAGCAGTTAATCACTTGGTAGATACTTAGGAGTCATACCACTGTTAACCCTTCCTATGGTAGGTGTAGAATCCCACCTGCTAATATGTTACGCCAATCAATGCACAAAGTCACATCACTATTCATCCTTCATATAGTAGGTGTACCACCCCACCTGTTAATCTAATGAGTGGCATTGGGGGCATCCCAGTCCAATGAACCCCTCCCTTCTTCCCAACATTGTCCCAATCCTGAGCTTGGTCCCATCGTTTCCATCTCTTTCAGGAAATTTGCGTCATTGGGGCCTGAGTGACCCTATCTTTATCCTTCACCTTATGTTCATCTTCTTCCTTGTGCTGCTTCGCAACTATATTTAGGGTTTATTCCTTTTCCCTCTTAAGGGCTTGTGCTGCATGATATCAACATAAGTCTAGATAGTGGCATCGGGAGTGTTGTCACCCATGGAAAAGGCATCATTTATGTCAGTGAAAGTAACTCTATTAATCCTCCTTTTCCTGTATTTGTCTTCTCTATCAATAATACCCTAAGGTTTCTCTAAGGCCAAGTCATCCTCCTCCTCCCTACGATTCTGAGTAAATACTTGAGCATTGGTTTAGGGGCAATATAAAAGGCCAATTTTCGAGAAACCTCCGCTAAAAGGTCTTTCCCTTATAGTGAGAAAGAGAGAGACAGAGAGAGAGAGAGAGATAGGGACATAGGGGGAGAAAAAGGGGAGGATGGTTAAGTAGAGAGATAGAGATATAATTGTTATAGAGAGAGTGAGAATATGAGGGTTAGGGGGAGAGGGGAGCATGGTTAAGGCGATAGTGATAGAGGGAAGAAAGTAAGGAGGGGGCTCAGGAAGATATGGGATGAGTGAGAGAGAGAAGACGATGGTTATGGTTAGGGAGATGGAGGTAGGAGGGAGAGAAAGGAAGAGAAGAAGGTTAGGTGGAGAGGGACAAGAAGAGGAATTTTAGGTAGAGAGGGAGATAGAGGAGGATTGAATAGGGAGAGAGTGAGTGAGAGAGAAAGAGAGAGAGAGAGGGGTTGAAATGGGGTCGAGGGGAGGAGGGTTAGGAAGGGAAAGGGAGGGATAGGAGCAAACAAAGGAGAGGAGGAGGATTAGATTTAGGGAGAGGGCGAGCAGGGGGGGGTTTGAGATAGATGAAGATGAAATCGAAACTACATTTTGGGTTAGTAAACAAATGTGCGCACACGTTATTAGCGCATAGGCACTAAATAGCACGTACACGCTATTTAGTGTGTACGTGTGTATGGAATTCCTTTCCCACCAACATGGTGGATGCCTTGGTCGTTTTGGTTTTAGGTACGGGCTTCCAAACCAAGTGGCTTGGACTGTGTTATAAGAAAATACATATTATTCTATAACTTCTTCTATTTCAAGCATGATTCTGCGTATGCTACACTTGTCCACCGCTAATGAAATGCACACACTTGTATAAATCTGTGTGCAGATTCAGAAAATGTGATTTTTTATTAAATCTATTATTTTTTCTATATTTTATTTAATTTTAATTTGACTAACGTCAATCTTTCACAAAATGTAGGTTATTTCTTATGTCTATAACTTTTGATTAGCTCACCTATTTTGAAAATGGAAAAGAATCCACACAATTACACACAAAGAAATACATCCTAAAAAAAACGTTCATTGATTATGTTAACACCATGATGTCGGGGCCAAATGCTCGACCTAGTCATTTTAGGGCTTGGCTTACTTGCTTAATTTAAAAAAAAATTAACATAAATAAATATGAAAAAATAGCGCACGACCTATTATCTACAACTCTATATAATGTTTTTCACAAAATTCAACCATTTGCATACCAAACCCAGGGCCCAACTCAAACATATTCATTATCTTTTCTTAAAAAAATAACATACCAACCTTAGGAGAAGCCCATTTTTTGGGAGTTATACTCAATTTCCATAAATAATAGTTATATATTCTGGAAGGTAATCCAATTGTCTACGTTTTATCTTCTTACGCCATATTCCAAAAAGTTGTGTACATAGCTCTAATATTGCTTTTTGAAGTTTAGATTTCTGTTTTTCAAGAATTCCATTATAACTAACGCGTCATGAGTGGCCAACATTAGCTTGCACTAGCCCTTATATATTATCTAAACATTAGAGCAAAGAAGAAATTGGTTGATATCGATATTGACAATATAACACGGATCATAAATACATCCAGACATATGATTATGAAACAAACCTACCTATTGAGGATGAAGGACAATATCAAACGGCTAACTGAAGAAATTGGTGCATTCAAAGGGCTCTTTAAAGAAGTAATGAAGCTGGGTTTACCTTCCCCTTCGGATCGAAATGGATATTTTTATTCCAAAGAAGATTATCAAGGCCAGTGGTCAACCAAGAAAGATGAGTTCCCTCATGAAGCCATAGAAGGGGAAAATAATGGAGAACAAAGGGTGGGAAGGCTAAAATATGATTTTGAAATATAATTGTTATTAAAAGGCATTTCCACAAAGCTAGCACCCATTTCATATGAAAATAATACAAATGTTGAAATATATCTTGAAGCACTAAAGGCACGCAAGATCCCTATGGGAAAAGAATGGAAGTTAGTAGTGCAATGTAATAAATTAATTCTTCTAGCTAGAATGCTAGCAAGATAGACATCACGGAATTCTTTAGGACAAGCACCGAGACACCGTTCCATTCATGGAAGCCATTTGCACAAATTCTAACACAATTTTCTAACCAACCAGCTCCTCTTACTTTTATTCAACATTCATGACTAGCTAATATTTAAATTATGCATCAAAATAAGTCAAGAAGGTGTGCCACGGATGATTCAAGTAGGAGAGAAGCCACTTGTCAAGCCCAATGTGTACACGAGGGGTCAAACTTCAACAACAAGAGGAAAGAAGAAAAAACCAAACAAGAAGGGTTAAGATGACTAGGCTCAACGAAAGAGAAAAGTAAAAGAAGGTCCAAAGTCTATAAAACTGAAATGTAAAGACAAACTAAAGTTTGTTACAAATTAGTTAGAAACAAAGTGAATCTAGTTACTCAAAGGGTCTATATATTGTAATCAAATTCACTTGTAAAGGGATGGAAAAATCGTAGAAGGATTCTATCCTTCTCTTGAGTCGGATGAAATATTTGTGTGATGTGATTCCCTTGTTGGAGATTAAGCCTATAGAGTGTTGCAAAGAGTTTTTTTCCTCTGTGTTTTCTCCATATTCTGTATAAATCATATAATTTGAGTTTTTTTTTTATAGAATTAGTATAAATATTTGAGGATGATATTATAGAACATAATTTTGGTCCTCCTCTTGACTAAGACCTTTTGTAGGCTCATTTTTCTCTCACTTTTACCCATGTAATGATTAAAAATTGAGATGAATTATATAAATTGTAGATATTACTTGTTAGCATTGCATGATTGACTTGATGCAATAGTTGTTTTGCGGACATTGAGTCCATTTATGCATGCAAAAATGTAATTTCAACATTGAGAAATTGCAATTTGACCAAAAACATTAATAACAGATATTCAAACTACAATAGGTTCAAACTTCATTAAATTTAATAATTACTTATTCTATTCTCTAATATTTGGTTTGCATGGGTATCCAATAAGAGGTTTTTAGCTCAACTTTTCATGTTTTGAGCATAATCCCATAAATAATTATGTATGTTTATCAATTAAAAAATATTAAGTTACTCAATTTTCATATAATTTTTTATAAGGTAATAATATATTATATGATTGGTTTTTTTGCATACAATATACAAACTTCCTACCTAATGGGTAAGAACATATGTTTAATCTTTAGAAATCATAGGATTGTTATAACATACAAGAGCCACGAGGTGGCAATGTCCCTGATCTTAGAAATAGTGACAAGCTATGGTGTAGAATCAACAACGCTTTTGCAAAGAGGAAAACGTTTGCAACTGAGACTCTAGAGACATTTTGCATTTATTTTTTCATAAAAGAATTAAAACTTCATATGTCAAATTAATTTTCTAAATATATAAATATTCGCGAGATAGTAAAGCAATTTGAATTGTTTTGAGACTTAAAGAGGAGGTATTAGAGTTTTGTGCTAGATATTTTTTATATTTAATGTTTTTTTTTTTTGGCAAGCACGCTATACATAGATGGTCTTTGCACATCTTTACTTAAAGGACAACATTGAAAATTTGGATGAATTTCTTGGGGGTTAAAATCCTCCTTCGACATAAAAATCCTTATTTGAGATAAATTTTTGATTGAGAATTTTAAACCAAGATCAATGGTCCAAGTAAAAAATATGCATAATGGTTGTTTATTTTTGTAGGTATTTATGTAGTTGAATTTTTTAGTAGATAAAATCATTGCACTACATATGATTTTTTAGTTTTTAGTTCCACACTATATTTTTAATGTATATGTTTTTCGAAAAGCTATTTAAAAAAAAAAGAATATATAAAACTACAAAACAAGGAAACCTGAAAAAAGATTTGATTCAAGATGATTATTACTCATTATTTTTCTAGGTTTAATGTAGAAGTAACAATAATACACGGAAAACCAAATAATAATAATAATGAAAGTGGTTACTATTGTACAAATCACGCTTCCATAAAGCTGCTAAGCCTTAGTTCTAGCTATGAGCCTATCATTGATGGTAGATTGCTAAATTGTAAAAAGAAAGAGAAGACATTGCTTTTGTGGAAACTGAAGCTCTAATTTTGTCAACATGCTACCTTCAACAATAAATTATATGATAGAGAGAAGCACCAAACCCATCTCTAACGACTATTTCAAATTTCGGTAAAAACTCTTCAAAAAGTCGTCGGGAAATCACATAATCATGTGTCATTGTTATGTAAGCAAAATGTTGAAGATTCTATATTTTTTTCCAGCGATTGTTAGAGAAGGGTCTCATTCATGTCTCTAGAGGTTATGAGAAATTATTTAGAGTTTAGGGTTTGAATCAAGATGTCAACTGTCATTTGTGAGGTTCATTAAGGAAATTCTCACAAGTAGCTACCACCCAAATTAGCCCTTTTGCTTGAAATAAACTTGAATAAATAAAAGGCCGCTCTAAAAGGTCTTGAAGGAAAATGTTATTCTCGGGGGGATAGAGAGCGGCCGGATACGCCAGCTACACCCAACATGTGGAATGTATGCATAAGGATATTGTGCTCAACCTAGAATACAATCATGGAATTGAAAGTACTATAGAGTCCTAGAGGCATACCGAAGAAGCTTCCTGATTTACTTCTCAACCAATAAACCTTTTCTTGAGAAGTACAAGTCAATAGAAAAACATATATAGATTCCAGTCAACCACCTTTCATTTGAAACCAGTAGATAAATCACATACATATCAAATACTAACTTTAAAAATTGAACATACAAGTAATACTAAGACTACACATTAGGCTTTTAAAATGTGTTGAGCATCATATTGTCAAGCATTTACTTGATTGCATTTTACAATTAATTTTTTTTAAGCAATTTTTACAGGAATCACTAAATTTTGTTCTTGGAATGGCCTGGAGCTATAACATCTCTCTGGGTACAGAAAGCAATTAACTGGAAACATATACCCTGAATAAATTTGTTCTTAAAATAGATATGGCAAGTCAGTAGAAAATGATCTCATGAGTTTTAGGGTAAAATTTAAAATTGAAAACCCATAAAAATCTAGATTCATACCCATTGGAATAACTCCAAAAAACACTAAAATATAAGTATTTAATATATAATGAATATTTATTAATATTTGCATGTAATTTCCCGAATTTTGGACTAACTATTTATGTTGTTATATTGGGCCACTGCCCCAACACATATGTTTTATTTTGAGTATTGGGCATGAGCCCTAGCACCCATGATTTATTCTTTATATATATTGACATACTGGGCATGGACCCTGAATGACTTCTTTATTAAGTGTATACTGGGAAAGGAGGAACTAATGTTGTGGTTATGTTCTTTAGCATATGATGTGGGTACAAACCCTAGTATACTAAGATGATTTGTTGTTACTTACTATGCAAAGCTATGATTTTACATGATTGACTTATGAGTGCGTTAACCGTGGACTCAGAAACACACATATAACCTACATACTGGGCATAAGCCCTGATGTACCTAGAAGAATGTTTATGTACTGGGAGTAAGCCCGGAGGTACATTGAGTGTTGGGCATAATCCTTGGAGCACTCCAAGCTTGATAAATGAATGCTAGATCTGAGGCCACTTGAATATTCTAGATGTGCCTCACAACCACATTCTAGCACTAGTGTTGAGCAGGAAGCTCTGGAAATGCACTAGCGTAATGCCCATGTGAAAGTGTTGATTTAAAAGGCTCTGAAGAGCACTCGAGGTTACTAAATATCAAAGTGTTGAGTCAGAAAGAATTTGAATAGCACTTCTACTTTCATCATATTTATTTAATTTGGTTAAATGACTCATCTCTTATCTATCATCAAATACTACGGGAACTACCATGTTAAACGAGGAAATCCAACATGCAAGAGAGAGACTAGAGGTTCCTATCCAAGCTTACCAAAAGACCATCCAAAGAAGTGGACCTTATCCTTAAAATGATTAAAGAAGTATCATGTAAAGATACATAATTAAGTAAAATATAATTACCATAACCTAAAGTATGGATTGACTAAGAGTAGTCTTATAGGAACTAAGTGCATAAAGGTCTCAAGTCTAAATAGTATTATTTAGTGCTTTAATAATAATGTTATTATTATTTATTTATAAAATATATTTCTTATTTCATATAGTTTATGCATAGTGGGCTGCCACATTATTAAATATTATTAGTAATGTATTAACATTTAGGTTGAAATATAATTATGGTTATTATTATTTATCATTATGAAAAGATTAAGTTAAAATCACTTATGGTTAAAACAAATGAAGAGTCCTAGTCTACAAGGACTAGTTTTGTTTTAATAATAAATATTTTAAATATTAATTATTTAATTTAAAGAAATTAGTTATTTGAACAACCATAATTCAAGACTCCCCTACTTAAAGAGGGAAGATCCCAAGTTTGGGGGATCTTATCTTTTTCATTATCATTCTCTTATGGTAATTAGAGAGAATTCTTTGTTCCAAGAACTGAAGCAGCCCCATACAATTTTTCCAGATCTGAACTAGCAGTGAACCTAGGGCCTCTATCTCTTATTGCATGTTGGAACCAGCTCGGGGGGATCTAGTTAGAACCAGGAATGGTCTAAGGGTCATGGTTGGGAGGAACATGGTAGCCCCAAAGTTATCCAGCTAAGAAATCATCCTAACAGGTCAGCTAAAGCTCAAAAGTTTCTGCATTAATTATTGTTTAAATGTGTAGGCTTTTACATGAGAGGATCAAGTCCCAAAGCAACCAGGTATGTAACGTTAACTTTCCCTTTTCCAGTTATAGTAGATGTTAGGATTTTAGACTAAAATTAATGGTTCAGCATTGTTTAATTCTTAACATAATTATTATCAACTTAGAGGTTTGGCCCAGAAACCAATGGAGGGTCTAGTAGGTCTAGCCTAGCTAGCTTGTGCTAGACATCACACCGTCAGAAACCTTATGAACTCTCTCATTGCTTTTCGAAGGATTTTTTTTTATCACTGTGCATTTCTCCTTTTGTTTCCATATTGCTTTCTAAACTAGGATTATTACTTCTTTAAAAATATTTATGCTTTCTGGTTAGAATTGTTTTACCATTTCATAGTATAGGGTCCCACTTCTATCTTTATGATTCCTTAATAAAGATCGAGTCTAGCAAGGGTTTTGGTCTAAGTATCAAAACCCTCAAAGGCTCTTAAAGCCTAGAAAAGAGCTCATCCAAAATTATAAATACACAGTAGTTCCAACCGAAATCTATTGACATTTTGATTCTATCAACTAACTCTAGGTAGGAAGACGATTTCATTGCAAGCAGTACACTGATTTTAGAGTTAGGGTTATAATTCTGTTCTTTTATTTATTTTTCTTTATGTTCTTGAAAATCACCAAATAGGAATAGAAAACGCAACAAGCCAGTTGTTGGTAGGCAGTTTGATGGGGAAATGTCGCGGTACCGCAGATGCTGCGATACATCAGATGAGGGCACGAAAGGAGTATTTTGTGCTAAAGAATACCGTAGTTGGTGGGTTTTGGGTCACTTGGACCACATATTACATAATAGTGACTCAGTGTATTGCGATATGCGGGTTTTTGGGGTCATTTGGACCGAGTCAGTTAGATATTGGGTCAATTGTCCATAGTGTTGTTGATGTATATGTAACTTCAGAATGTATTTCACATATATGTATATTGAATTCCTATAGAGATGTTATTATTCCTCTATACAGAAGTGTCGTCATTTATATTGTAAGTGTCGTACACGAGGGCTTCACTAGAAGGCAATATATTATCATGTTCATTCATATTGCGGTATTAAATATTCATGAAAACCTAAAAATTATATTGCTTATATATTAAGGGGCAAAGGGTTTTATTTATTTAATGTAACAATACAAAAATACTTTGGGGTCTTTTTTTAATGGGCGGGCTAGCAAATATCCGCCAAATGGAGATGGCGAGATCATGGCTGGATGATAAATCAGGTTGAGGCAAGGCTCGGGCTTACCAGTACGTAGGAAAATCACTTCTGAAGGCATGCTTGAGGCCAAGGGTTTCGTGGTGAATTGGGTTTCCAGTAGATCATAGTCGAGAGACACTAGTCATTGACATCCAATTGCTACCAATTGCACTCAGCTAGTTGTTACCAATAGCCTTAGGAGGCTCTAAGCCTCCAAGTCCTGTTATAGGCCCTCGATAGGTCTTGGGGTCTTGAATACCCAACCACTCATGCCTATAACAGGCCTTGGGAGGTTTATTCATCCTCCTAGAGCTTTTTACAAGCCCTGGGGGATTAGATACCTACCCCACAACAACCTTACTCAGCAATTGGGGAACTGCAACATCCAATCGAAATGTTGTACTATGTGCATTGGCTCTAGTGACATACAAGAAGTGATCTCCTATCTCTTCATTAGACCATTAGATGTTGCAAATCATAATGATATGTGGTTGAGTAATTGCATTGTGGGTGAAGTAATGTGCATCCACAATATACATCAAAAGAAGCAAGGTGCATTGTAGAATGCATGTGGGGTCATAAGAGGGGTATCATATCAATATACTAGGTAGAAATATAAAGGGGTATAAAAAATGTTAATGAAAAAATTGATACATACAATATCTAGTGAAAATAGGGGTTTTTTTAAATTGGGAAGGCATATTGGGAGGGGGTTAAAAAAACGATTTTGGAAGGTATTTTCCAATATTTAGTGAAATTAGGGGTATTGTTTCATATGCCATGAACGAACGTGCTATGATAGCAGTTTATTGAGTGAAGCCCTTCTGGTGTCGTAACTTATACTTGATGGGTTATTAGACCACCTTGTTGGGGTCGGCCCTGTATAAGTCATGTGGGTCAAAGGGTTATTAGACCAGCCTATTGGGGGTAGGCCATGTCGGTCAAAGGGTTATTAGACCACCCTAGTGGGGGTCGTCCCAATCAACATTATGTTAAGTGGTTAAGTTGAGGCCGACCTAGTTGAGTAAAGGTTAAGTCAAGTTAGTGTATAAATAGAGAGTGTGTCTCTCTCATTTTACACATTCTATTCTCTCACTCACACTTGGGAGAGTGGCGCACTTGTGGAGGAGGAGGCTCTACTGCTAGGAGAAGACTGTCTCTTGTATTCTGGTTGTATCATTTCTCTATCTATCTCTGAGGAAGTTATTGGGATTTTTCACCTTTATGGTTTTCCCCAAGTAAACTCTGTGTCTTTTGTGTGCTTGCATTATTGTGTCCATGATTGATATGTTGTAGATTTGCTGTACATGTTGTTCTCTCAATTAAGATCCTAGATCATATTGAAGTAAATTCTAAAAATTTAACATGGTATCAGAGCTAGCCTAAAAGAAGGCATGATATGGCATGTATGACACTTGTTGCAGTTACGATGCTAGGGCTTGATATAGCAAAAACCAGTCATCGTAGCACTTTCACTATAAATCCATTTTGGAAACGTTTTAGGATCTGAAACTTTTACAGGTCGAATATTAGATCCACATCTACCTTGTGTCCAAAGGAAAACCTCTAATTCGTTGTATTTTGTGATTTGTGATCTGTACAATAAAGGGTTTCTGCCTCTTCCAGATCTGAGTCAAAATCAGGTGACCTTGGGAAAAAGGTCATAACTTGGGCTAGGAAGCTCCAAATGAAATTTCATAAAATGTTATAGGTAGTACATAGACTGTACTATCTCAAGAAAAATTTTAAGAGGCCGAATTCGAACCAGTGACACGTGGAACGTTGTACAAGTTCGCTCTCCTATATTATCCCATAAACAGGTCATGTTGCGACACTTGGCATAACTCTCTCTCAGGGAATCCAATTGAGGTCAGACATGTTGGTATGGAAAGATAATAGGTCAGGCTATCTCAGAAATAAATTTCAGAGGCCGAAGTTGAACCAGTGAATCGTGGCACGCCGTACAAGTTTGCTCTTCTGTATTATCCCATAAAAAGGTCACATTGTGACACTTGGCATAACTCTCTCTTAGAGAATCCAATTGAGGATAGACCTGTCGGGATGGAAAGATAACAGGTTGGGCTATCTTAGAAAAATGTTTCAGACCATGTGGATCGAAAAGTTTGGAGTTATACCAGAAACAATCAGCTACATATTTCTATCAAAATAGAATTATTTTTGAGCACCTTCATTCATGGCTTCTGGAATTTAGGGTTTCGGAGAAAGTTGGAATTCTTGTAATCAGAGACCACGACTGAATGCTACTCATCAAAATCGAAATTTAGAGACCAAGATCAGAATTTTTGGTTGGGCAGAAGGTCGGGCTTGATCAGACCCTAGTTCGGGACTTTGATCATAAAAGTGGAAAATTAGGGCTTCTGTAAAAATGGGAATTTTCTGTGACCATGGCTGGAAGCTCCTCAGAAAAATAGAAACTTGAAGCTTTGGATCAAACCTTTTGATTGGGAAGAAGAGTGGGCTTCATCAAACCCCAGTTCAGGATCACATCTAGTGAATCCGGAAGTTTCAAAGGAAAAATTGAGGAGTGAAACTTTGCAGTTTTCAAATTCTGAATATACCAGCTTGATCAGCTCATCAAGGTGCATATTTCTATCCTTTCAGAAGTTTGAAATTCAAAGTTTGAATTTTTGGGGTTTCTTTGACAAACCCTAATATAGCTCCAGATCCTGTTCCTGCAAATCAAGTGGATTGGTTTAATCCTAGAAGAGGATGGATTGGTCACCTACATAAGTGAAAATGTTCCTGTTTCAGAGGGAGATGAGGCTAAGGCCTTACATAAGAAGATTACAAGCGATCTCGACAGGTATGACTCATCGAGGTATGTTTCAATATTTTTTCATGTTTAAGTTTATGGTATGTTTGTCTTCATGATTATTATTGTTAGTACAATCTTGATTTGAGATTTGTCGTATCACCTTAACAAAATTATGAATGCATGATAGAAGATATTCATTGGTTAGGGTGTTGACACTTATGATTGTACTAATGCATTATGGTGTTGTATGAGGTTTATGTTGTTTGCTAACATAAAAGGTACACCAAGAAAGACAAATCATGTTCTACTTCAAGAACATATGATCATGGTGACATGAAGACAAAGATTCATCCATTGTCATGAATCACATAGAAGATCTACTTACGAGGTATGTATAACTTAGTTCTACAATGGTTAACTTATGAGACATGCAGGTTACTAGTACAAGCCACTAAAGATAACCAGAAGAATCATGAAGGTATAGGTTTGAGTAATCACGGGTTTATGCATTAATGATTTAACTAATCATAAGAGTCCCATGATCAAATAAGAATATGCATGAGTTAAAGAAGACTTCTTTGAAACCTTGAATACTAATGTTTATTATCTGTGAATGATCATGACTATACATGTTTAAGACTATTGTGTTTCGATAGTATTAAGATTATACTAATAAATGTGTGATTATGTATGAGACCTCAAGGATAACACAATGATGATACTAATAAGCATGCATAGTGGTTAAGGATGGATGTAAGTTCAAGGACAGGTAATCCAAGAAAGCAAAAGAGCACACTTCAGTAGTTTCTGCAAGGAAGCAGATATTCAGAGGGAGTTGACCACTTCTCACAATCCACATCAGAATGGAGTTGCAAAGATTCAGAGGGAGTCCACCCAGCAACCAAACAAAGATAAGTATTTGAATTGTCATTTCTTACATAATGTTATTCAATGATGTATATGCTTATGTTCCTAGAGTTAGGTTGTGTATTATGCATATTAGAATAGTTGCATTGATGAACAGTATACTACTAATATACATGGGTAAGTGGCCTATGGCATTGTACAACATTCCATTCCTACTTATCTAGAATGAAACCTCTTTGCTGACATGTTAGGAGTTGTGCACACCCTTAACAATGTTCTGGTAGAGATTGGAAGGCATCTAGAACCTTACGGAATATGGATAAATGTTGTATTGAAGCATTGGCTAAGATAATTGCATGACTGTATGACATATTTCTTTATGTGTAAGAATTTGTTCTGAAAACTATGAGATGTTTTCTAATCATGCAATTTAATTTGTTTTGTAGAAAAGACCATATACCTTCACGTACAAAAGAAGGACTACAACATTTCTTCAAGCAAAAAAATTATTTATTGAAGATATTGAAGTTCCCAGGATACGGGAAGAATGCCATGATCCGTTGATCATGAAGAATGATGTTTGGGATGCGGTCCCAAGAGCTGAAGGGAAGTCTGTTTTGACTTCCAAATGGAACTATTAGATCAAGCATGCTACAGAAGGCATCATAGAGAAATATAAAAGTGATGAAATAGAAGATACACCAGATGTATTTCAAGACAGCCTTCTTGAATGGTGTAGTCATGTATGTGTGCAGAACTTGGTAGGATAGACAACTTTCTATCCAGTTTGGGCTTTACCAAGAGTAAAGTGGATTCCAACCTTTACTACAAGGTTGAGGAAGGCAATCTAGTGAAAATAATTTTGTATGCAGATAACTTGTTTGTTACAGGTGAAGATAGGTTGATTGTCGACACGCAGTGGAAGCTTGCTGCCGATTTCGAGATGAAGAACTTGGGGATGATGCACTATTTGTTTTTGGAATGGAGGTGTGGCAGAGTGCAGATGGAATCTTTCTTGGACAAGGGAAGGATGCAGTAGAGATCCTGAAGAGGTTCGGGATGATGGATTGCAAGGCCATGGCCACACCTATGGCATAGAATCTGAAGCTTCTTCATGATGCTTTATCTAAGCTGGTTGATGTCTCTATGTATCGTCAGATGATTGGGTCCTTGATGTACCTGACGAACCCGAGACTAGATATTTTCTTTGCGGTGAACACATTGAGCTAGTTCTTGACGGATCTAAGGAGTGTTCACCTGGTTGTTGTAAAGCATGTTTTGATGTACCTGAAGGGTATAGTGGATTATGGGCTCAAGTAGGAAGCGAATCAAAAGTTTAACCTGCAAGGTTATGCTGATTCAGATTGGGCTGGCAGTGCTGTAGATATGAAGAGCACATCTGGATGCTGCTTCAGTATGGGATCAGGTGTGATCTCTTGGTTTAGCAGGAAGCAGTCCTGCATATCACTGAGTACAACCGAAGTAGAGTATGTTGCGACGGATGAGCAGGTTGCATATGTATTGACCAAGCCATTGGCCAGAGTGCAGTTTGAGTATTTCAGAGAGAGGCTTGGTGTTGTTCGGATTGATGACACTTCGAGGAAGAAGTGATGGACACATTTGCAAAGGCCATTCCAAGCATGTTGGAAGGAGGATCCTTCACATGGCTATGGATGTAAGCACTGGATGATGAGCATCAGGACAATGCTCCAGTTACTGCTCTGTATATGCATCAGGATGATGCTGGATATGATCAGTTGGATCATTTATATGTATATGTATGTATGCATCATGTTGGATGTTGGATATGATCAGTTGAATAATTTATGTATGTATGCATCATGTTGGATGCTGGATATGATCAGTTGGATCATTTGTATGTATTTTGTGTATGCATCATGTTGGATGCTTGGACAATGTATCTGTATATGTATCAGGTGGATACTAAGATCATGTATGTTGATATGTATCAGGTGGATACATTGTGGGATCATGTATCTGTGTATGTATCAAGTGGATACATTGTATGATCAGGTAGATCATGTATAATGATAAGTATTAGGTAGATACTTGGTATGCATCAGGTGGATGCATTGTATGATCAGGATGATCATGTATGATGAGCTTCTCTAGATGAATTGCAGTAGGATGTTGCAGTGATGATGATAAGGATGATCATGTATACATCAGGATGATGTATGGTGAGTATCAGGTTGATACTCTATGGCCATGGATCAGGTTGTACAGATGAGCATATAATTTGGCCCTGGGATATTTGCATATAGTCTTTCGAGGTTTTTCCTATGGCATATAATTTGGCCCTGGGATATCTGGCAAATGCTCTTTCAAGGTTTTTCTCTGGGAGGACATATAATTTGGCCCTCGGAGATCTGCAGATAGTCTTTCGAGGTTTTTCCTATGGCATATAATCTAGCCCTGGGATATCTGGCAGATGCTCTTTCGAGGTTTTGTCCTATGGCATATAATATGTCCCTGGGAGATCCGATAGGTTGGGCTGTGTGCCCGTAATAAGTTCTGAGATGCTCTTGCGAGGTTTTTCCATGACCACATATAATCTGTCCCTGGGAGATCCTATAGGTAGAGCTACGTGCTCGTAACAGCCTGGGATGCTCTTGCGAGGTTTTGTGGTGACCACATATAATATGTCCCTGGGAGATCCTATAGGTAGAGCTGTGTCCTCGTAACAGCCTGGGATGCTCTTGCGAGGTTTTGTGGTGAGGTCACATATAATTTGGCCCTAAGAGATCCTATAGGTAGAGTTGTGTTCTCGTAACAGCCTGGGATGCTCTTTCAAGGTTTTGTGACGCACGTAATAAGTCCTGAGGATTCCATAGTATGGCCAGTGATGACGAAGACTTGCAGGTGGTGGGCCTACATCCAGTATGAAAAAGGACTGGCTCTATAGAACTTCCTATGATGAGTATATTAAGAGATTGATTGAGATAGAAGCAGCAGTGACGATGATGATGACTCGATGATGATTATCCAGTGAGGATGATCCAGAGAAGAAGACTTGTGCTAGAAGACCTGTGTCAAGAAATACCTTCCTAGTTAAGAGGGAGTGTTGATGTATATGTAACTTTGGAATGTATTTCACATATATGTATATTGTATTCCTATAGAGATGTTATTATTCCTCTATACAGAAGTGGTTATATTCCTATAGAGATGTTATTATTCCTCTATACGGAAGTGTTGTCATTTATATTGTAAGTGTCGTAACTTATACTTGATGGGTTATTAGACCACCTTGTTGGGGTCGGCCCTGTATAAGTCATGTGGGTCAAAGGGTTATTAGACCACCCTATTGGGGGTCGGCCACGTGGGTCAAACGGTTATTAGACCACCCTAGTGGGGGTCGGCCCAGTTAGCATTATGTTAAGTGGTTAAGTTGAGGCCAACCCAGTTGAGTAAAGGTCAATTCAAGTTAGTGAATAAATAGAGAGTGTGTATCTCTCATTTTACATATTCTATTCTCTCACTCACACTTGGGAGAGTGGCGCACTTGTGGAGGAGGAGGCTCTGCTGCTAGGAGAAGACTATCTCTTGTATTCTGGTTGTATCATTGCTCTATCTATCTCTGAGGAAGTTATTGGGGTTTTTCACCTTTATGGTTTTCCCCAAGTAAACTCTGTGTCTTTTGTGTGCTTGCATTATTGTGTCCATGTCTGATATGCTGTAGATTTGCTATACATGTTCTCTCAGTTAATATCCTAGATCAGATTGAAGTAAATTCTGAAAATTTAACAAGTGTCAGTTAGGAAGTCAGTTGTAAGTGGACAAATATTGTAATGGAAGAAGCCTATAAATACATGCGAGTTGTAAGTGTTAGATAGATAGGAGGATATAGAAAGAAGAACAATTGTGTATGAGATCTATGTTTTGTTTCTGGTATATGATCGTGACAGTAATATAATGATGATGTTTTGGTACGATCTTCATGCAATGTTGTGATGTATGAATGTTGTTTGATGCAATGTCTGCTTGTTGTTGCTATGATGATGAATATTGTGATTAAGTAATATGTTCTATGTAGAATATGATGATAAATGCTACGATAAAGTAATATGGTATAACTTCTTGCCGAATGTTTAAAGTTTATGTTTAAGTACTGCAATAGAGTTAGTCCGTGCAGCCACAACTCTCCTCCTCCCTTGGCAGAAACATGGTTGCATCTGCTCTTCCTATACGTCTCGGGCGAGACCTCATCCTCTCTGCGGGTGTTGTTGGGTGGGTGTTGATGTATATGTAACTTCGGAATGTATTTCACATATATGTATATTGTATTCCTATAGAGATGGTATTATTCCTCTATAAGGAAGTGTCGTCATTTATATTGTAAGTGTCGTAACTTATACTTGATGGGTTATTAGACCACCTTATTTGGGGTCGGCCCTGTATAAGTCATGTGGGTCAAAGGGTTATTAGACCACCCTATTGGGGGTCGGCCATGTGGGTCAAAGGGTTATTAGACCACCCTATTGGGGGTCGGCCCACTCAGCATTATGTTATGTGGTTAAGTTCGAGCCGACATGAGTTAGGTAAAAAGGCAAGTCAAGTCAAGTATAAATAGAGTGCGGGAGGCACTCTATTTACTCACTCACTTCTCACACATGCTCTCAAGGAGGAGAGGCGCACTTATGGAGGAGGAGGATCTGCTGCTAAGTTGTGTCTATCTCTTATGGTTGGTTGTATCATTGCTCTATCTATCTCTGAGGAAGTTATTGGGGTTTTTCACCTTTATGGTTTTCCCCAAGTAAATCTTTGTGTCTCTTGTGTGCTTGCATTATTGTCTCCATGATTGATATGCTGTAGATATGCTGTACATGTTGTTCTCTCAGTTAAGATCCTAGATCAGATTGAAGTAAATTCAGAAAATTTAACATGGTATCAAAGCTAGCCTGAAAGAAGGCATGATATGGCATGTATGACACTTGTTGCACTTACGATGCTAGGGCTTGATATAGCAAAAACCAGTCATCGTAGCACTTTCTCTATAAATCCGTTTTGGCGAATTTTTCGGATCTGAAATTGTTACAGGCCGAAGCTAAGATCTCCAGGTATCTTGTGTCCAAAGGACAACCTCTAATTCGTTGTACTTTGTGATTTATGATCTGTACAATATAGGGTTTCTGCCTCTTCCAGAGCTGAGTCAAAATCAGGTGACCTTGGGAAAAAGGTCATATCTTGGGCTAGGAAGCTCCAAATGAAATTTCGTAAAAAGTGACAGGTAGTACACAGTCTGTACTATCTCAGAAAACTTTTTCAGAGGCCGAAGTTGAACCAGTGACACGTGGCACTCCGTACAAGTGCACTCTCCTGTATTATCCCATAAACAGGTCACGTTGCGACATTTGGCATAAATCTCTCTCAGAGAGTCCAATTGAGGTCAGACCTGTCAGGATGGAAAGGTAACAGGCCGAGCTATCTCAGAAAAGGTTTTCAGAGGCCGAAGTTAAAACAGTGACACGTGGCACGCCGTACAAGTTCGCTCTCCTGTTTTATCCCAAAACAGGTCACGTTGCGACATTTGGCATAAATCTCTCTCAGAGAATCCAATTGAGGTCAGACCTGTCAGGATGGAAAGATAACAGGTCAGGCTATCTCAGGAAACTTTTTCAGACCCTGTGGATCAAAAATTTCGGAGTTACACCAGAAACAATCAGGTACATATTTCTGTCAAAACAGAATTATTTTTTGGTACCTTCATTCATGGCTTCCGGAATTTAGGGCTTTGAAGAAAGTTGGAATTTTTGTAATCGGAGACCACGGCTAGATGCTACTCATCAAAATAGAAATTTAGAGACCAAGATCAGAATTTTTGGTTGGGCAAAAGGCCGGGCTTGATTAGACCCTAGTTCGGGACTTTGATCAGAAAAGTGGAAAATTAGGGCTTCTGTAAAAATGGGAATTTTTGAAATCTGTGACCACGGCTGGAAGCTCCTCGGAAAAAAAATAGAAGCCTGGAGCTTTGGATTAAACATTTTGATTGGGCAGAAGAGTGGGCTTCATCAAACCCCAATTCAGGGTCACGTCCAGTGAATCCGGAAGTTTCAAAGGCAAAATTGAGGAGTGAAACTTTGCAGTTTTCAAATTCTGAATATACCGGTTTGATCAGCTCATCAAGGCGCATATTTCTATCCTTTTGAAAGTTTGAAATTTAAAGTTTGAATTTTTGGGGTTTCTCTGACAAACCCATATCCAGCTCCAAGTCCAGTTCTTGCAAATCAAGTGGATTGGGTTAATCCTAGAAGAAGATGGATTGATCTTCTACATGAGTGAAGAAGTTCCTGTTTCAGAGGGAGATGAGGCTAAGGCCTTACATAAGAAGATTACAAGTGATCTCGACAGGTATGACTCATCGAGGTATGTTTTGAGATTTGTTCATAATTAAGTTTATGGTATGTTTGTCTTCATGTTATCACTGTTAGTACAATCTTGATTTTAGACTTATCATATCACATTAATAAAATTATGAATGCATGATAGAAGTCATCCATTTATTAAGAGTATGAAACTTATGTTTGTACTAACACATTGTGATGTTGTATGAGTTTTATGTTGTCTACTAACATGAAAGGTACACCAAGAAAGATAGATCATGTTCTGGTCCAAGAACATATGATCATGATAACATGAGGACAAAGATTCATCCATTGCCATGGATCTCATAGAAGATCCATTCTCGAGGTATGTATAACTTGGTTTTATAATGGTTAACTGATGAGACATGCAGGTTACTAGCACAAGTCACTTAAGAGAACCAGAAGACATTATGCGGGTATGTTAGACATAAATAGCTAGCATGCTAATCCAGGTATGTTTTTCCTATATCAAGCTAGAATCCTACTTTGTGTTAGGATCTTATACTATTGTTGATAATGATTATTCATGAAGTCATAGGTTTGAATAATCATGGTTATATGTATATTATGTGTCTTACCATAATTGATGATATGACTAACCAGAAGAATCATGAAGGTAATCACAGGATTTATGCATATTATATCTCTTATCTTAATTGATGATTCAACTAACCCGAACAATCATAGGTTTGAGTAATTATAGGTTTAGACATGTTATGCTTCTTATGATTTGACTAACCATAAGAATCCTACATAAACCTTGAATGCTAATGCTTATTATTTCTAATTGAAATGATCATGAGTATACATGCTTGAGATTATTGTGTTTTAATAATATACTAATGAATGTATGATTTTATATGAATCATGATACTAATAAGCATGCATAGGGACCAAGGATGAATATGAGTTCAACAACAGGTAATTCAAGAAGCAAAGATCAAGAGGGAGCACACTCCAGTTGCTCCTGCCAGAAAGCAAAGGAGCACACTCCAGTTGTTCCTGCAATAAAGAAAAGGAGCACACTTCAGTAGTTTCTGCAAGGATGCAGATATTCAAAGGGAGTTGACCATGCTTCTACATTCCACAACATAAAGGTGTAGAAGAAGCTACTTCAGATTAGGACTCCAGCATCTCCTACAAGGAAGTGAAGACTCAGAGGGAGTTCACCCAACAAACAAACAAAGATAAGTATTTTAATTATCATTTCTTGCATATTTGTTTGTTTAAGTAAAATTGTTCAATGATGTATATGCTCATGTTCCTAGAATTAGGATATGTCTTGTGCATATTAGAATAGTTGCATTAATGAACAGTATACTACTAATACACATGGGTAAGTGGCCTATGGCACTGTACAACATTCCATTGCTACTTATCTAGAATGAAACCTCTCTGCTGACATGTTGGGAGTTGTGCACACTCTTAACAATGTTCTGGTAGAGATTGGAAGGCATCTAGAAATTTACGGGATATGGATAAATGTTGTATTGAAGCATTGGCTAAGATAATTGCATGACTGTATGGCATATTTCTTTATGTGTAAGAATTTCTTCTGAAAACTATGAGATGTTTTCTAATCATGCAATTTAACTTGTTGTGTAGGAAAGATCGTATGCCATCTCCTACAAAAGAAGAACTACAACATTTGTTCAGCAACAAATTATCTATTGAAGATATTGAAGTTCCCAGGATACGGGAAGAATGCCATGATCCGTCGATCATGAAGAACGATGTTTGGGATGCGGTCCCAAGATATGAAGGGAAGTTTGTTATGATTTCCAAATGGAACTATCAGATCAAGCATGTTGCAGATGGCAGCATTAAGAAATATAAAAGTGATGAAATAGAAGATGCACCAGATGGATTTCAAGACAGCATGGTGCAGTCATATATGTGTGCAGAACTTGGTGAAGATAGATTGATTGCCAACATGCAGTGGAAGCTTGCAGCTGAATTCGATATGAAAGACTTGGGAATGATGCACTATTTCCTAGGTATGGAGGTGTGGCAGAATGCAGGTGGGATCTTCCTTGGTCAAGGGAAGTACACAGTAGATATCCTGAAGAGATTCGGGATGATGGATTGCAAGGCCATGGCCACACCGATGACATCGAATCTGAAGCTTCTATGTGATGCTTCATCTGAGCCGGTTGATGTCTCTATGTATCGTCAGATGATTGGGTCCTTGATGTACCTGACGAACACAAGACCAGACATTTGCTTTGCTGTGAACACATTGAGTCAGTTCCTGACGGATCCGAGGAGTGTTCACCTGGTTGCTGTAAAGCATGTTCTGAGGTATCTGAAGGGTACAGTGGATTATGGGCTCAGGTATGAGGCGAATCAAAAGTTTAACCTGCAGGGTTATGTTGATTCAGATGGGGCTGGCAGTGCTGCAGATAGGAAGAGCACATCTGGGTGTTGCTTCAGTATGGGATCAGGTGTGATCTCTTGGTTTAGCAGGAAGCAGTCCTGCGTAGCACTGAGTACAGCTGAGGAAGAGTATGTTGCAGCCTGTTCAGCTAGTTGTGAGGCAGTATGGCTACAGAAGCTACTGTCTGAGTTATTTGATCTCCCGTTGGAGGCTACTGATATCTTCTGTGATAACCAGAGTTGTGTGAAGCTATCCGAGAACCCAGTGTTTCATGACAGGTCGAAACACATAGAGATCAAATATCACTATATCAGGGATATGGTGCAGAGAGGAGCTGTGAAGCTCCTGTATGTTGCGACGGACGAGCAGATTGCAGATGTGCTGATGAAGCCACTAGCCAGGGTCAAGTTTGAGTACTTCAGAGAGAGGCTTGGCGTGCTTCAGATCAAGGATACTTCGAGGAAGAAGTGATGGACACATTTGTTGAAGCCATTCCAAGCATTTTGGAAGGAGGATCCTTCACATGGCTGTGGATGTAAGCGCTGGATGATGAGCATCGGGATGATGTTCTGGTTTCTGCTTGGATATGATCAGTTGGATCATTTTATGTATGTATGTATGCATCATGTTGGATGCTTGGACCATGTATCTGTATATGTATCAGGTGGATACATTGTATGATCAGGTGGATCATGTATGGTGATATGTATCATGTATTTGTATTTGTATCAGGTGGATACATTGATGATCAGGAGGATCATGTATGATGATATGTATCAGGTAGATACTTGGTATGCATCAGGTAGATGCATTGATGATCAGGAGGATCATGTATGATGATATGTATCATGTATTTGTATCAGGTGGATACATTGATGATCAGGAGGATCATGTATGATACTTGGTATGCATCAGGTAGATGCATTGATGATCAGGAGGATCATGTATGATGATATGTATCAGGTGGATACATTGATGATCAGGAGGATCATGTATGATACTTGGTATGCATCAGGTAGATGCATTGATGATCAGGTGGATCATGCAGCAGGATGTTGCAGTGATGATCAGGATGATCATAGATGACGAGCTTCAGGATGTTGCTCCAGATGACATGCAGCAGGACGTTGCAGTGATGATGATCAGGATGATCATGGATACATCAGGATGATGTATGGTGAGTATCAGGTTGATACTCTATGGCCGTGGATCAGGTTGTGCAGATGAGCATGTAATTCGTTGCCCTGGGAGATTTGCAGATGGTCTTTCGAGGTTTTGCCTATGGCATGTAATTCGGTGCCCTGGGACATCTGGCAAATGCTCTTTCGAGGTTTTGCTCTGGGAGGACATGTAATTCGTTGCCCTGGGAGATCTGCAGATAGTCTTTCGAGGTTTTGCCTATGGCATATAATAGCGCCCTGGGATATCTGGCAGATGCTCTTGCGAGGTTTTGTCCTATGGCATGTAATTCGTTTCCCTGGGAGATCCGATAGGTTGGGTTGTGTGCCCGTAATCAGTCCTGGGATGCTCTTGCGAGGTTTTGCCATGACCACATGTAATTCGTTGCCCTGGGAGATTTCAGGTCGGAGTTGTGTACCCGTAACATCCTGAGATGCTCTTGCGAGGTTTTGTGGTGGACCACATGTAATTTGTGCCCTGGGAGATTTCAGGTCGGAGTTGTGTACCCGTAACATCCTGAGATGCTCTTGCGAGGTTTTGTGGTGGGGTCACATGTAATAGCGCCCTGGGAGATCCTACAGGTTGGAGTTGTGTACCCGTAACATCCTGGGATGCTCTTTCAAGGTTTTGTGACGCACGTAATAAGTCCTGAGGATTCCACAGTATGGCTAGTGATGACGAAGACCTGCAGGTGGTGGGCCTACATCCAGTATGAAAAAGGACTAGCTCTGTAGAACTTCCTATGACGAGTAGATTCAGAGATTGATTGAGATAGCAGCAGCAGTGATGATGATGATGACTCGATGACGATTATCCAGAGAAGATGACTTGTGCTAGAAGAACTGTGCTGAGAAATACCTTCCTAGTTAAGAGGGAGTGTTGATGTATATGTAACTTCGGAATGTATTTCACATATATGTATATTGTATTCCTATAGAGATGGTATTATTCCTCTATAAGGAAGTGTCGTCATTTATATTGTAAGTGTCATAACTTATACTTGATGGGTTATTAGACCACCTTATTTGGGGTCGGCCCTGTATAAGTCATGTGGGTCAAAGGGTTATTAGACCACCCTATTGGGGGTCGGCCATGTGGGTCAAAGGGTTATTAGACCACCCTATTGGGGGTCGGCCCACTCAGCATTATGTTATGTGGTTAAGTTCGAGCCGACATGAGTTAGGTAAAAAGGCAAGTCAAGTCAAGTATAAATAGAGTGCGGGAGGCACTCTATTTACTCACTCACTTCTCACACATGCTCTCAAGGAGGAGAGGCGCACTTATGGAGGAGGAGGATCTGCTGCTAAGTTGTGTCTATCTCTTATGGTTGGTTGTATCATTGCTCTATCTATCTCTGAGGAAGTTATTGGGGTTTTTCACCTTTATGGTTTTCCCCAAGTAAATCTTTGTGTCTCTTGTGTGCTTGCATTATTGTCTCCATGATTGATATGCTGTAGATATGCTGTACATGTTGTTCTCTCAGTTAAGATCCTAGATCAGATTGAAGTAAATTCAGAAAATTTAACAGTGGGTTCAAACCTACCTGGGCTAGTGCCTAGGGAGACTGCGGTATGTGTCGACAGTGAGGTGAACCCCTATCGACCGAGGTCACGTTGGTCAACAAATGGTTTTGTTTTCGGGACCGTGTGCAGAGTAGAAGGAGGTCATGTTGTGGCACCCGATGAAGCTGGAGATATAGAAATGGTTTGATCAGAAGTTGTAGGAGTTTGCTGAAGATGAAAGCCGAAACACGCGACTGACAGTAGATCACTGGCTAGGAAGATATATTCATGACGGTTCACATGAATGGTTTTTCTGTGAATTCCTGGTCATTCTGTACGAATGGTTGTCGAAGCTGACCTTGTAGAAGAGGAACTTCCAGGGTGGTGAACCGACGGCCTAGACCCCGAAGTTGATACGGGAGTTGCAGGAAGTCGATGATAAGGCATCGTGGGCTGTCGAAGTTTGGCTTGATAGCATCTTGGAAGGATATATCACTGAATTTGTGGTTGACATGAAGAAATCCTATAGTGAAGCTGAAAGATACTTCTTCTGAGGACCAAGGGGAAGGATTTTGCTGTCGATCCATATGTCGATTAAGATGCTAATCTGTGAAAAGGGTTAATTAAAGATGCACCTTGATTAGTAGACAACCTGGTGGGCATAGGCCATGGGTACCATGACTGCTAGGGGGCGGTATATGGAATGGTAAGGGGTAGATGGGTGAATACCATGAGGAGTCTGTGAGTGAGGCCGAGGAAGAAAGTGGTCTTACAAGAGGAGTAGCAAGGTTTCGACAGGATAAGAGGTAGAGGACAGGAGAAGGTCCTGCTGCGATCGAACTGCAAAACTGTGAAGAAAGACCACATAGGACGAAGCGACCTCACAGTCCTGATAGGGACAGCTAGGCTACGCCCAGAATAGAGGCAGGACCAAACCCTAGAACCAACGTACCCACACCTCCACTCACTGACTCTCAAACAACAAGAAATACTACTTCGACACCACCAAGTTCGTCAATTCCGCAGAAGTTAATTGGTAGTAGCACAGGGATAGGAGGAAGGAAGCCCATAATTGTGAGCGATGATGCTAAGTTACTATTGTTCCATGGAAGTGCGATAGAAAACCCATAACAATATTGGTTTTTGTGTGAAGCGGTCTGTACCATGAAACAGATCACTGATGCCAATGCTAAGAAAGGACAGTTAGCCACGACTCTGCAAGGTCGTGCATTAGGTTCGTTCATGAAGTTTATTTTAGTCCCTATGGGAGCCTTAGAGAAGTCACTGGATGAGATTCGGGATGGGATGATTTCTGAATTTAGACTACCTAAGTCGGAGGCCCAATACATTACTGAATTGAAGGACATTAGGCAGTATCCCAATGAGATGGTATGGTATTTCGACCAACGATTCAAGACGCTGATGGCAAAGGTTAGTTTCGATATGAGTGTCGTCTAACATAAAGAATGGTTCATTGTAGCACTATTACCCCACATTTGGTTGCCACTGATGCAGCAGAACATATCGACATCGAATGAAGCTCTAGAGATTGCAATGTGATTGGAGGCATCACTGATTGGAGATAATGCAGCTGGGATGTCCTAGATACAGAAATAGCTTGTCAACCTGACTATACAATTGCAAGATCTAAAGAAGAACAAGGAACAACGCGATGAAGTATGGTGTATGCAATGTCGAGGAGAAGGGCATACGAAGGATAATTGCCCGAATTTCCATAATTATTTGTTGTCAAGTGCGCTAAACCCGTTGAATGGTGGTAGTATGCCGTGGTGTCGCGTTTGTCACATGTTTAGGCACAGTCATGATAATTGCCCATATATGCAAAAAATGGTCACAACCCCGCGAAATCTTTACTGCACATTCTGCAAGTTGGTGGGTCATGATGACAAGGATTGCTGTGCATATGGGTTGCTACAGGAGAGGATGTGTGATGGATTCTATGTCAAGGACGATCAGCGTGTCGTGCAACAACCACAACTGCAACCGCAGGTAGCCCAGCCGCTACCGCAACCGTAGATGCAGTTTGCACCACAGTAACAACAATCGCAGCAGTTCATGCCGCAATACACTTCGATGCATATGAATCCCCCACAGCCACAATATGTACAGCAACCGCAGTATGCATCACTAGGGAAAGGGATCCCACTAGCACAAATGCAGCAATAATACCAACTGCAGGGTGGCTATCGAGGAGGATACAGGGGCGGACGTGGTGGTGGATTTGGTCATGGAGGAGGAGGTCGAGGTGGTCATGGACCTATTCAATGTTACCACTATGCGGCATGGGGGCATTATCAGTGCGATTTCCCACTGCTATAGAATCAGTGTATGTTTTGTTTTGGTAATGATCATATGGTTGAGAATTGTCCACAGTTGATTGCATGATGGTAGGTTGGGAAATCTCCGTAGCTACCGAATCAGGCCTGGCCACAGCATCCAGTACAGAACCCAGTACAACAACCAGTACAGAACTAGCCTCCGCGACCACCGCCCAATGCCAATCAAAATGTCGATTAACCGGGGAATTTGCAGCAGAACTAGACGCAGGGTGCAAATATTGCAACCATTTATGCCGAACCACGACCACAATATGCTTCGGTGGCTGTTGTCACTCGTGGAGGAAAGACAACTGGGGAAGATGGTTCGAGACCACTGATTCGGTTTGCTAGTCAGAAGAATTTACCTTTCAACATTGATACAGAGCGGGAAACATTCATAGAAGCACGCCGCACCTTGGAGAAAGACCGTGGTAAGGCTGTTGTTTGTGATATGCCGCCTATCTTTGATACTACATTAGACGCTGATCAGCCGCCACCACCGGGGACATTGAAAAAGTTCCTTGAAAGTTGTCTGTCATTGGCATGAGACCTGGCTTCCTTGGTTGAGATTGAGGGATGGTTACAGTGATTTCTGAAAGGACAGTAGGAGTCGGCAGTAAAATCCCTACAGCGACGGAAGACTGGCAAGGAGATGAGAATGAATATTCAGATTGGTGAATATGATGTTGACTCTGTGATTCTTGACCTTAGTTCGGATGTTAACATATTAACCAAGCAGGCATGGTAGAAAATGAGGATTCCCCCATTGACATGGTCTCTTATACAGCTCCGGTTGGATAACCATGCGAAGGTAACACCCATTGGACGAGTTCTGTAGCTCACGATCGATATTGAGGGCATGAAGACTTATGCTGACTTTGATGTTATTGAAGTAGTTGAGGGAGGAAGCTCTTATCCGGCGCTCTTGGGGATTGGATGGGCTAACGATAGTGGAGCATTAATCAACTTCAAGAAGTGCATGATGACCTTTGAGAATCGCTATTTTAGAGTCATAGCCCTGTTGGATCCGACTAAAGGACGCCGCTATGTGGAGCCTGTAAAAGATGATGATCCTGCTAGATGGGACTATGCATTTAATATTTCTGAAGACTATATTCATCCTCCCACCTACAGTGAGTTGGAGTCGTGCAGCGAGAGCTCTACGTCTTCTGACTCTGATGATGCATTGGAACATTGGAAGAATTGAATGCATGGAGTATCAGTCCGGAAATGTGGGTTAGTTATGCAATCCTTATGTCGTGTTGCGACATAAACGATCACATTGCTTGTTTATGAGGGGTTTCCTGGCCTAAACACCTTTTTAGCAGAGTTTGAAGACCATGTCCCAAAACCACAACGATTGCTGGCCTTTGAGGAAGAACTGAAGGCTGCTTCAGCACTATGGTGGGAGACACATAATAAATTCATTAAAGGTTGGTCATAGTGTCGAAGGTTAATGATGGTTTGCTTCGGTGATACTGAGGTTTATCAAACTGGAAAGTATGATGGCCGGACTAATCCCAATGATCATGTGATGGAATGCCAATGATTATGGGTAGCGCGACCCAGAGATGAGTGGGTCCATGCTTTTGTCCATACTTTGGATGAGATACCGTGCTCTTGGTACATTGCAGCCGAGTTGCACCGAGACATTACAACATGGGGGGAGTTGACGATTTGTTTCACTCATATATTCACTTTTGCGGATGCGAACCCTGATGTCCATAACGCTTTGCAGCTCATCCGTGATGTGGTACTTCAGGCTGTTCCGGCGACCTACGCTGTCGACCCACACACACGTTGTTAGATGCAGTCTCTCATGGAGTGCTTCAACATCAGTGGTGGCCCAAAAAATGATGATGATCCCCGGAATGTTAACATTCTCGAATCTAAAGGAAGTCGTGGTGTGGTCCCACCTGTTGCACCAAGTAATCCGTTCAGTCAACCATTGCAGCTTCACAAGATGAATATCGGCACTGAGGCTACTCCCAAGTTTGCTAATGTTGGGGATTATTGGGACGATGAGATGATGAGTAAGGTTATTGAGTTACTTCATGAGTTTCAAGATGTGTTTCCCAAGAATTTTTTCTAAATGAAGGGAATCCTGGTTGATTTAGGAGAGATGAAGATTCCATTAAAACTAGATGCTAAGCCAGTCCGACAACGACCTTATCTGCTGAATCCGTGACATAAGGGAAAGGTCAAGGTGGAACTTGATCGCATGTTGGATGCTGGTATTATCGAACCTGTGGAAGAGTCCAAATGGATCCGTCCTATGGTGGTGCAGGACAAGAAAGCAAGTGAAGTGCGCATTTGCGTCGACTTGCGAAAGTTGAACAATGCCTGCTTGCATGACCCTTTTTCGACCCCGTTTACTGATGAAGTACTTGAAGGAGTGGGTCGCCAGGAGACGTACTCTTTCACTGATGGATTCTCTGGCTACCATCAAATTCGCATTGCCAAGGAAGATCTCCATAAGACAACTTTCATTACTGAATGGGGTTTCTTTCAGTACACAGTAATTCCATTTGGTTTGAAGAATGCACCTGCGATATTCTCCCGGGTCGTTGTTCCCCCATTCAAATATTTTATTCAAAAGTTTTTGCAGGTATATATGGATGATTGGAACGTTTATGGATTGATTTGTGATCATCTGGCCAATCTGCAGTTAATGCTTGAGCAATGCCGACAGCACCAGATATAATTGAACTTGAAGAAATGTATTTTCTATGCATCGTTTGGGATATTGCTGGGTCATATTGTGTGTAAGCAGGGATTGTTGGTCGATCTAGCCAAAACTGTGCTCATTTTGGGGTTGCAACCGCCAACCACCGTTAAGCAGTTGCACGTGACCTTAGGTCATACGGGATATTATCGCAAGTTCATCAGGGGATAAGTTGCGATTACTACCCCTATGGAAAAGTTGTTGAAGAAGGACGCGGCATTCCAGTGGAGCCCAGAATGTCAGGATAGCTTCAAAACACTCAAAGCAAAGATGGCATCGGCCCCAATCTTGGTCTTTCCGGACTGGAGTAAGGAATTCCATGTCCATGTTAATGCTTCATTAGTTGCACTAGGTGTTGTGTTGGATCAATCTGGAGAAGGTGACCTTGATCATCCCATTACTTTTTCTAGTCGGAAGCTGTCCTCTGCAGAACGCAATTACACTACCATAGAACGAGAAGGTCTGGCCATGGTTTACGTGCTGCAGAAATTCAGGAATTATTTGTTGGGTGGCGACTTTAAAATGTTTACTGATCATTCTGCATTAAAATACTTGGCCAATAAGCCTGTGTTGGGGGGGAAGATCTGTCGTTGGCTACTTTTGTTCTAGGAGTTTGATTTCGAAGTCATTGTGAAACCGGGGAGGTTGAATGCTTGACCAGATCATTTGTCACAGATTGACACAGGGGAGGAAATAGCTAATATCGAAGACGGGTTGTCGGATTCCCTTTTCATGTTGCCGTCGTTGATCAATATTTTCATGACATCCTTCAGTTTCTGGTGACCGGCACCGCGCCCGCTGACTTTACCACTACTCAGAAGAAGCAATTGGTTGTCAAGGCTGCTGACTTTCAGCTAATTGCGGGAGAATTGTATAAATTGGGTGCTGATGAGATCTTATGCAGATGTGTCTTACCGCATGAGCAAGTGCAGATATTGGTTGAGGCACATGGTGGAGTAGCGAGAGGACATTATGGCATTTAGGCGACTGCCCAGAAGGTACTGCATCCAGGGATTTGGTGGCCCACATTACATAATGATCTGATAGACTATGCGTGGTCTTGCGATGTTTGGCAATGAACTAGCAAGCCGTCCAGACGCGCCAAGATGCTGCTACTACCTCAAGTGACACTGCAACCATATGAAAAATGGGCTATGGATTTTGTCGGGCCAATCACCCCACCAGGGAAATGCACAGATGCACGATATATTGTCACGGTGACAGAGTACTTAACCCGATGGGCTGAGGAAGCACCTATAGTTTATTGCTCTGCTGCAACGACTGCTCAATTTTTGTTTGATCACATTATCACTCGCTTCGGCTGTCCCAAGATATTGATGAGTGATCAAGACAGCCACTTTCTTAATTGCACTATCAGCGCATTGACAGAGGAGTTGCAGATACAACCTAAGAAGAGTACACCCTATCACCCACAGGAGAATGGAACGGTGGAGGCATTTAACAAGGTATTGGAGCATGCGTTGACAAAGGAGTGCAATGCGAACCGCGATGACTAGTATCTGAAAATCCCAGCAGTGTTGTGGGCCTATTGCACCACATGTAAAAGGTTGACTGGTCAGACACCTTTCAAGCTGGTATATGGGAAGGAAGCAATTATGCCTATGGAGTACATTGTTCCAAGTCTACGAATTGTGGCTGTTATGAGCATGGATGATGTCGCAGCATTAGATGAACGTCTAGCATAATTGGTGGAGCTGGAAGAGGATCGATTTATCGTTCGCTTTCACCAAAGGGTGTAGAAGGATCGCTAGAAGGCATGGCATGATCGCCACATCAAAAACAAATAGTTTCAGCAAGGCGACTTAGTGTTATTATACGACAACAAGTTTATGAAACATCCAGGAAAATTGTAGATGCATTGGTTGGGTCCATATTGCATCAATAGTATTACTTCAGGTGGAGTAGTTCAGTTGCAGCGGTTGGATGGGGCGATGCTCCCCAAGATGGTAAATGGTCATAGGTTGAAGCCCTATCACTTGAAATTGGAGCAGTGCGATGTCTGAGTCGCATCGAAAAAAAAAATGTGTGTGTTGCAGGTTGCTTGGCGGTAGATGGTGCACCAACAGAAGAAGGTATGCGAAGCAGGGAGACTTGTGCCGCAAGTTTGGAGACTCATGGCAGTATTGCGACCAGGACCGATGGAAGATTTTGTTCAAGTATTTTGTGATGATTACAGAGGATTTGGGGGGTACGGGGCAAGGTTGTGACTACTGTTCCACTAATATCATGTCACCGCTACCCATCATCCCTATACATGATTGCACCTCATAGATTCAGCTGGATTACCACAAGATGATGACATGTTTTGAACATGGCATGCTGGGCCAGTACAATCAGCACGATGTGAGGAGATTGCTCACACGTCATCATGTGGGATATTCGATAAACACGCAGATGACAGGAAGTGGGGCATCATTCCCATTGTCATGACCCAGGAATGGTCCGGCTATAAGTAGCCGAGGCAACTGGTAGTTCGCTACAATGACGTTGTTCTGAAATAGAGTGGTTATGATGGTTGATCATTTTGTGAGTTGAGTTGTGAGGAATCCCAAGGAGACTATGGAAATGCTTCACTTCGTTTGCCGTGGCAGCACCCCAGGGGCCCTGCGAGCCCGAACGACGAGTGTCCCTGAGCGCCTTGATACGGTGGGTGCACTTACACTGTGTTATGCTCAAGCCGAGGGCCAGTCCAGCATGATTAAGTACATAGTAGTTGTTCAAAGGATTGTGCTCTTCTTGACCCCTAAGATGGTTGGGGCGGTAGCTCTCCACCCATAGTAGGTACCGTTTACCAGTGCGAAACAGATGTGCTAGAGTCATCTGCTAATTTTGCACCTTGGTACTGTTTGTCCTCTTTTTTCTCCTGTTAGTACCTTTTCAAGAGACATGAGGATGAGTTTGAGAAGTACATGACAGCAAGTAAGGCGATGACAATTTTGGGTTAAACATACAACAGAATGAGTCGACGATCAGTGTAGCAGAAGGAGTGGGACAACACCGCGTGATCCAGATAGCAAGAATAGTTATTGGAACATAGTTCAGACTGCGACATGCACTATGTCCAGCAGTTGACGTGGGTCGAGGGCGAGCCACGAGAATGTGTTAGGGGGCTGTTGGTAGGCGGTTTGACAAGGAAATGTCGCGGTATCGCCGATGCTGCGACACATTAGATGAGGGCACGAAAGGAGTATTTTGTGCTAAAGAATACCACAGTTGGTGGGTTTTGGGTTATGTGGACCACATATTATGTAATAGTGAGTCAGTGTACTATGGTATGTAGGTTTTTGGGGTCATTTGGACCGAGTCAGTTAGATATTGGGTCAATTGTCCATAGTGTCCGTTAGAAAGTCTGTTGTAAGTGGACAAATATTGTAATGGCAGAAGCCTATAAATACATGAGAGTTGTAAGTGTTAGATAGAGAGGAGGATAGAGAAAGAAGAACAATTGTGTATGAGAGCTGTGCTTTGTTTCTGGTATATGATCACGACAGTAATATAATGATGATGTTTTGGTACAATCTCCGTGCAATGTTGTGATGTATGAATGTTGTTTGATGCAATGTCTTCTTATTGTTGCTATGATGATGAATGTTGTGATTAAGTAATATGTTCTATGTAGAATGTGATGATAATTGCTGCGATGAAGTAATATGGTATAGCTCCTTGTCGAATGTTTAAAGTTTCTGTTTAAGTACTGCAATAGAGTTAGTCTGTGAAGCCACAACTCTCCTCCTCCCACTGTGGAAACATGGTTCCGTCTGCTCTTCCTAGATGCCTCGGGTGAGACCTCATCCGCTCTGTGGGTGTTGCTGGGTGGGCTCAAACCTGCGCGGGCCGGTGCCCAGGGAGACTGTTGTGTTGTCGACAGTGAGGTGAACCCTTGTCGACCGAGGTCACGTTTTTCAACACCAGTCATCGAAACTCTTAAGCTACATTACATATCAAGAATTCCAGGCTCACAACAACCGCATAATTATTCTATGATAGATACCAATCATTTATTTCAACATTTTTGAAAACAGTAAACATGAAATCATAGGAAGAGTGGAATGCTCCATCATTTAGACTTTCAAAAATCAAAACGTCAACAAAATAACACGCAGGCTAAATTGACCACGATTTTTCCCCTTTGAGCCATTTCAAACGGGTGTGCTACTCATTATTTTAACCATCACTCAACCGAGTATTTACCACAATGAAAACGCAACAGACATACAAGGAGTACGATTTCAAAATATAGGTTCAGAATTTTGCACATTACATTTTACGATTTAATCTATTATCCAAAATCCTGACGGGCTTCCTATCCTTCCAAGGATTGAATCCAACAGTAAACGAAGTATTACTTAAACACTAATTTCATCTCTTTTAGCACATCAAAACCACAGGTCACGAGGTCGAATCCCATTATCGATTTCTTATTAATCGTGCTAACCCAAAACTCATCAATGCATAGTATTAAGACCATAGACTCCTCTTTTAAACAAACAAGAAATTTAGACAGAGGCACCACCAATGTTAAATGATTATAGGGTACCGATCTTCAAAATACCAATCGACTGCATACAAGGAAGAGAAATAACAGTACTTGTCGAATGTAAATCTAGATATTACCATGCATATTCCATAGAAATCAAAACACAGAGCTTAGATAAGACTATGAATCATATAGATAAATACCCAGAGGCCCAATTAAACCCTACATACTATTTTACATGTTCAAGGTCATTCAATAAAACACGGGCCTGTGTCAACAATTAAAACCCAAGTTTATTTTATGAGCATTACAGTCCATTACAATAGCTTAAGTTCTCCAAAGAGCCGAATGGCCAAAACATTACATTAAAACCAGAAAACCCTCCAGGGTATATCGTTTCCCCATTAAAACAATAGATACATATAATTTCATGGTCTAGCCAAAGGTGACCTCCAGACTTCAAAGTAAACTAGTAATCCAAATGGCTCCACGAAGTCTCCCATAACCAAAAATACATAATACACCCGCCATAGATGCAAGAAGGAAGGGTACATGGATGAATAACTTGACTTACCACTGCTATTGCCCAATCAATGAGAGTCCTTGTCACTTACAACAACCCACACAGAGATTTTCAAAACCATCACCTGCCAACCCAATAGAGGACACAAGATTAGACCCTGAGATAATTATCAAATAATGGACAAACGTAGCAGTGCAAGAGAATAAATCACCTAAACCAAGCATGATATTCTCCACTCCATCAACAGAGCAAACACCAGGTGCACTGACCCTGAGCGTTGCTCGGGTCAAGGCACAAAGCAACTCCCAAAACGCAACGAAGGTCTGAGACAAGTCAAAATGAAAACGCAAAGCACATTTGCAAAGGAAAAACCCCAAACATCGAAACCCTCTTGCCAGCTGGTGTCACACCACGTGGTTTTCGTAGAGAGTAGTTAATACTCCACCCACTACTCATTTAATGAAGCTTGATTTATTACCAAGTGCTATAGTAGAAGGTGGTGAAAACATCAACGAATTAGTGGTATTCACCATGCCTTACCAAGATTTTATACCAAAGTATTTGTAATTTCCCTTGTTAGGAATTTTATTAAAATGGCAATTTTTCACTTTTTCCCTAGTTTGACCTTTGACTAGTTTTGAGCTCTAGGTCCCCAAATTGCTCCAATTGCTCCCAAATATTCTGAGAAGGTATATGAATGATGTTAGAACATAAATATGTATTTGAGGGATGCTTTTGGACCTTTCAAATACTTCTTCAAATCCTCTTTCAATTATGGCCAATGTATGGAGCTTTACTAGGAATTTCCCTTTGACTAGTATTGGTCTCTAGGTCTCGAATTGACTCCAAATGCCTTCAAATATTCAAGGAAGGTGTACGAATGATATTAGGACTTGAATATGATGTTCAGGGATGATATATGGCCACCAAAATACCTCTAAAAATTCTCTTAAGATTCTGTACCAAGTATGCAATTTTACTAGTAATTTGGGGTTCAAATCCCCCTGGGGTTAGTACTGAAAATGGCTTCCCAAATGCCTCCAAACCCACTCAAATTTATGAACATAGGCAGGGAATGTATTAAGGATGATATTAAGGTCTCATGTTCACCATTAATTGATTATTATATCTGTTCCAACCCTCTCCCATTCAACTGCAAAATTCACCAATTCAACCCTTGGGGAAATGCAACTATTTCTTCTCCCAATGCAATTAAACTAAGTAAAAATACTTCAAATGCTCAAGTACAGTACATGAAACTTGTAAAATACATCCATGGCAGTCCAATAATCACAAATTCATTAGAGAATCATCCATTCATTCAAAATCATCAGCATTACATTGATTCACAACAAGGTAGTGGGGAAATGGAACTGTTCTTTCATTAAAATTGAGATTTCTACATTTCTACTTGGAATTTCGACCTGAAAAATTTCTGGAGATGAAGAAAAGAGTATTTAATTCATATTAGAATATAAATGGGGCATTAGAAGCTCCCCCAAAGAGTAAAATAGCTCACCAAAAATGCCCTCCCTCAAGGATCAAGAATATGCCATCAAAACTGGAAATGGTTGAAGGAGTGAGCTGCAATAGAAGAAACCATGAGCTGCCCTATAGCTTACACCTGCAAATAAAGACTCCATTAAATCTCCAAATGAAAGGTCTGAATGGCCTTTCCAATTACCAACTTGGATGGGAATCTTTCACCCTCGAAATTGGCTAAGGCAAGAAACTAGTCATCCACTAGCTCTCCCTCTTCACAAATGCAATTGCAAATTCTACAAATGATCAAAAGATGGTTTCATTCCTTTTTATTGACATTTATAAAGTTCTAATGTACTCCATGGGTCGAATTCCTTCCAAGATACTCATTCAACTCAAGTTGGGAAGAGATTCCAAAGAACGCCACTTGTACAACAATTCCTAGTCTCCCACTTCCACCAAATCACATGTGGAAGCATATTAGCTTCCCTAACACCCTTGAGCGCCCTCTTGGAGTCTATTTTTAGCCCTAACATGTCATATATGTCATATGTCAGCCTTCAGGTCTGATTTGTGTCATAGGTGTCATAGCATCTTCATCATTGTTGTCATAGAGCTAGGGAATCTAGCCCAAGTGTCTCACTAGCTCCAAATTGCCTCTTCCTCTTCCATGGGAGTTACTCTTCATCTATATTTCGACCTTGGATGATTCATGCCATGAATAATACCTTTTGGACTCCCCCAAGTATGTTACCATTCACCTTGAATTCGAATTGGTGAGAGAATGATGCCAAGTGTAGTGGGGAAATCTAGCCATATGTGGGTCCCACTTCCTCCATGTGTCTTCATGAGCAAATGCCACTTTTATTGTCACTTGTATATATCTATTTAGATCCTTTATTAAATATTTATTCCATTCTAGTGTTCAAAAATCATTTATTATCCCCATTATTCCAAATCCCAAAGCTTCCACCCCCAAACCTAGGAAACTAGTAATTTCCCTCCTTGGAAATTATTTGACCTTTAACATCAATTTTACAAACTCTAATGAATATGGCCAATGTGATTAGGCCATTGTGATATCAGAATTATAACACTCAATAATTCAAATGCCTTCAACTGTTAACATTTGAAATGCAATGAAATATATATATATATATATATATCATTAACATAATAAAATTGCAAGACATAGTCACATTACCCCTACAATTTAAATAAAAAATCCAATATTCATTACTTCACAACCATATTCTTTTTATGCAACTCTGTCCTTCCAATAGAGTACTCTGGTAGCCCATCAACATGTCTACCTTTTTCATGCAATCTTTCTCCTGCATTCATAGCAGCTCATGAAATGGTTTTAGTATTATCAATAGTTCACCATTTCATTATTATCTAACTTCATTGAAACATATATATATATATATATATATATATATATATATATATATCACAACCGTGCATTCGCACAATGCATCACAACCTGTGCACCCATACACATGCATTCACATCTACAATGTTTACACAAAATTTTCAAGTGCATTCACCCAATGCATATCCACAAGATTTACAAAATATTTCAAGGCATATCCGCTCAATGTCATTGATTCATGCATACTATACTATCATGTCATGCATTCCAAAGACATTGTGGCCTAACTAGGGCCATCTTATATAACATGTACTCACACAACATGACCATAAGTCATCACTTGCTTTGGTTGTTAAACTGACAACCAACATACACAATTGGCATGATATAATTTCATATGAATGCATTGATGTTTCTAAGAGACTATAGGGTGCAGCACTCCGTGCCTTCACTTACCCACACCTCACCAACTCGGTAGAATGACATTCTCATTCAAGCATTCAATACCACATGCCAACCAAATCAACATAATTTAAACATAGTTGAAGCGATATTACCAAATCTTCTTTCAACATTCATGGAATTAAGCACAGATAACCATTACCTGCATGGCTTTCATTAACATCATTCAATGTTACCTGACCAGTTGGCCTCTTACCAAGGTTTCATAGTCCTTTTTCCAACCGCATGCTCACAGATTTGTTGCACCATCCTTTCTTCATAAGGTTGTTGGTCATATGCAACAATCATCATCCACATCCTTAGCCATGCTTCGGTTGTCTTTGGTCCTACAACCAATGTGAATACCACTAATTATTAACAACCACAATAATTATCTTAAGTGGCTCATTGCATATGTAAAACCTCACTATTTTACCAATATGCAATATCATATATATATACACAAACATTCTCACATGCACTGTGCAATGGCTACTAGTATTCCAACTAGTGCATATTTACTCCATCTATCTATTCTCTTTCATTTTCAATCATGCTTCTATGGTCTGACTCCCACAAGCATTATCAATAGCATTAATTGTCATTAAACATAGGCATTACCATTAATGGTCCATTGCATGCATAGCTTCATTACCTTTACCCATATGCAACATCATGCTAATGCATAAGCAATTCACAAGCACTATGCAATGATTCTTTAATCATGCCCACTAATTCATATGCATTTAATCTGCTACTCTCTCGCATTTCCAACATCCCTATGCCATAATTTCCAGTATATGAAACTCAGGAAATATAAATATAATAGCAAGAGAGGAGTTAAGTATTTTTCCCTTTCCAATTCCCCATCATGACATGGAGTTCCTCCTCCACATCATAACTAATCCTTTTCTTGGATTCCCTACCAAGCACACAAGGATTCATTAGCTATGATATTCTCACGAATTAGCAATTCAATATATATAGACATGTATAACATTCATTTTTTCTATTTTCCAAACATGCAATTCTTATGCTATAAACAGAAATAGTTTAAGGTGAGGAATTTCCCTCTTATCAACGTTGCCTTACTGCTCCTACTGCTCTTCCACAACACATATTATAGCCATTTACTCTTAATAAGGCTTCCAAAAACCTTCCATGCAATTCCTACCTCTCATTCCAAGCATAGAGAATGCATTTCACACTTTCAACGAGTGTCTCCGGGGGACGATGGGAGTCAACGGGGCTTGCCCTCGTTTTTTTTTTGTAATTCTTTCAATTTCGCGCAATCTGGTGCATAAGTTCAAGTTCATTTTTCATTTTTTGGTGCCTAAAATTCACCCTGGAAAAACCGCTGAAATTCATTGTTTCGTCAGACTTATGGCTTTTGCGCCGACATGTTGCGGAGCAACTTGTTGTTGATGTATATGTAACTTCGGAATGTATTTCATCTGTATATTTTATATATATTTATTGTACCCTTATAAGAGATGTGTCATTCCTCTATAAGGAAGTGTCGTCATGTGGATTGACAAGTGTCGCAAGTGTGTGTACTTGCCGATGGGTTATTAGACCACCATTTGGGGTCAGCCCGGAATTATATATAATTTAATGTGGATGTATCTAAGTAGACAAGTCGGCCCCAGTAGGTCACTGGGCAAAAAAGTAAGTATAAATAGAGATAGGAGATCTCTATTTTACTCACTCTGAAAAGTAACTCACTCTCTCTCTGGAAAGTGGCGCACTTGTGAGGAGGAGGAGGATCATCTGCTAGGAGACTATCTTAGTGTTATTTGGTTGTATTTTGGTTGAGCCATTGCTCTCTCTATCTCTGAGGAAGTTGTGGGGTTTTTCACCTTAGGGTTTTCCCCACGGAAACTCTGTGTCTCTTGTCTCTATGCTTTTGATTCTTGTGATGCTTGTGATGCTTGTCATATTATGATTGTCATGCATTGATATACTGTAGATGTTATTCTCTGAGCAAAGATCCTAGAGTATAATGAATTAATGCTCAAAATTTAACATGGTATCAGAGCTAACCTGAGAAGAAGACATTTTGCAGTGACGGAAGCTTGTGTTCCTTGTTTATTGGGTTTCTCTCCACAGATTTTTGAAATTCAGTATAGTAGATTGGATCTTCTCATCAAGGCGCATCTATCTGTCCAATCAGAATTCAGTTCCGAGCATTTTCAGATTTGGCCCTAAAAATTAGGGTTTCCACAAAAATAGGAATTTCTGGAAACTGAAGGCACATCTGGAAGCTCCTTGCAAAAATCGAAGGTTAGAGCTTTGGATCGAGATTTTTGGCTGGGTAGATCTTCGAGAAACTCAAACCCTAATTCAGGGCTCTCCCCAGTGAACCCGGGAGGACAAAAAGGCAATTTGAAGGGAAAGACTTTTATGATCTCAAATTCTGAATATACTAGGCTGATCAGCTCTCCAAGGCGCATCTTTCTATCCTTTTGGAATTTTGAAATTCACATTTTGAATTTTTAGGGTTTCTCTGACAAACCCTAATCCGGGACCAGATCCAGTTTTCGGCACTTCAAGTGGTAAGTCCTAAATCTTTTCTATTTCCATTTGAAGTACTCTTAAAGATGTCTCTCCACACTAAGCTTGAGGATAAGCTTGAAGGGGCTGATAACTTCCGAGCCTGGAAGTATAGGATTGGGTTAATCCTGGAAGAGAATGAGTTGGACTCATATGTGAAAGAAGACATCCCTATCCCAGAGGATGAAGAAGCCAAGGCATTACACAAGAAGAAATTGGTCAAGGCAAAGAGAATCATTGTTGATTCTATCAAATCCCATCTCATACCCCATGTGTCTTCTCTTAAGACACCCAAGGAGATGTTTGAATCTTTGACCAAGCTATTTGAAGGAAAGAACATAAATCGGAAGATGACCCTGCGGAACCAATTGAAAGCAGTGAAGTTTCAGAATGGAGAAACCATTCAATCTTACTTTTCAAGGGTCTCCCAGATCAAGGAACAATTAGAAGTAGTAGATGAAATGGTGGAGAATGGTGAAGTGGTGATGACCACTCTAAATGGCCTACCCAGGTCATGGGATTCCTTTATTCAAGGAATTTGTGCAAGGAAGAAGTTGATCTCCTTCAGTAGACTTCGGGAAGAATGCTCTCAAGAAGAAGCTAGACTTATAGCTCGTGAAGAAAAGATGGGAGGGGATGATCAAGCTCTTACGGCCCACACCAGGAAAGGAAAGTTCAAGAAAGAGCCATCTCACTCCAAGACATCTTCACATCAATTCAAAGAAAGAAGAGTATGCTTCACCTATAATGAGAAAGGAAATATTGCCATAAATTGTCCCAAGAACAAGAAGGACAACAACATCTCAAATAAGAAGAAGAAGGGTGGCAAAAGAAGGTTTCATGCTCATGCTGCCGAAGATGATGAACCTCCAAAGAAGAAGGCTAGGGCAGAAAGTGATAGTAATGATGACTCATCAAGTGAAGAAGAGTATGTTCTGATCTCTGCTCTCATAGGTACCATCTCCCATGGTTGTAATGATTGGTTGATTGATAGTGGGGCTTCCAAACACATGACTGGGTTCAAAGAATCTTTTGTGAACCTATCTGAACATGAATCACCCCATAAGGTGAAACTTGGGGATGATTATCAATACCCAATCAAAGGAAGTGGTGAAGCCTCCTACAACCTAGATTCTGGAAAATCTCTGAAGATGAAGGAAGTACTTTATGTACCTGGGCTCAAGAAGAACTTACTCTCCATTTCTGCATTAGATGCAAAAGGTATGAGGGTTGCATTTGTGGATGGCCAAGTCCTAATGTGGCCAAAGGGAAAGACCATATATGATGCAGTAGTAATTGGAGAGCAAGAGGGAGGCTTGTATAAATTGAAGGGAAAACCTGAACATGCCATGGTGCATGAATCCATGGAGCCAAGTGAACTTTGGCATAGAAGACTTGCTCACATGCACTATAGAGCACTTCCAATTGCAAGCAAGGCAGTAGAGGGTCTTCCTGAAATCAAGACCAAAAATGAAGGTGTTTGCAAAGGATGTGCAAAAGGTAAGAATATTAAGACGGCTTTCCCAAGCAGTGAAAGCAAGGCAAAAGACATCCTGAAAATCATCCACTCAGATGTATGTGGTCCTATGTCATCCAGTTCCCTAAGTGGGTATGTTTACTATGTCTCATTTATTGATGACTTCTCCAGGAAGACTTGGGTATACTTCTTGAAGGGCAAAGATGAGGTGCTTGATAAATTCAAGGACTTCGAAACCTTGATGGAGAATCAAACTAATAAGAAGATCAAAACATTCAGATCCGACAATGGTGGAGAATTCACCTCAAATGACTTCAAGAAGCTTTGCAGTGATTCAGAGATTAAGAGGGAGTTGACTGCTCCTTATAATCCTCAATAGAATGGTGTTGCAGAAAGAAAGAACAGAACTATCATGGAAGCAACAAGGGCAATGTTGCATGACCAGGATCTTCCTATGTATCTATGGGCAGAAGCAGCTAGAACAGCTATATATGTGCAGAACAGAACACCCCACAAGATATTGGACAACAAGACACCAGAAGAGGTCTTTTCTGGTAAGAAACCTGAAGTCAGTCATCTCAGAATATTTGGTTGTCCAGTGTACACTCATGTCCCAAAGGAAAAGAGGACTAAACTAGATCCTTCAGGAAAGAAGGGTATTTTTGTGGGACACAGTGAAAGCTCGAAGGCTTACAGAATATACTTTCCAGGGTTCAAGAAGATTGATGTCAGCAAGGATGTAACATTTGATGAAAACTCAGCATTCATCAAATCAAGGAAGGCACCTACTGAAGTTTATGAAGAACCTAAGGAAACAAGATCTCAGGACACTCCCATGACTGAAGCAGTTCCAGAAGCTGTTCGTGAGTTTGAAGATCCACAAGAACCTATAGATCCACCCCGTGAGGATAACTCTCACAATAGGAAACCTGTATGGGCTAGAGAGCTCATTCAAGATGCAGAAAGATTTGGTATCCCAGAAGAAGAACACAGAGCAAAGAAAAGAACTAGATCACAAATCAGCTATGTTGCTTTAATCTGTGACATTATGAACAAAGAACCTTCCAGTTATGAAGAAGCAGCAGAAAAGAAAGAATGGAAAGATGCCATGGTTGAGGAATACCAATCAATAATGAAGAATGATGTTTGGGATGTTGTCCCAAGACCTAAAGAGAAGTCTGTTGTGACTTCTAAATGGATCTTCAAAATCATACATGCTGCAGATGGCAGTGTGGAGAAATACAAAGCAAGATTCGTATCTCGTGGATTCTCTCAGAAAGAGGGAATAGATTATGAAGAAACTTTTGCACCTGTAGCCAGGTATACTTCCATCAGAACAGTACTTTCCCTGGCTGCAGCTATGAAATGGAAAATACACCAGATGGATGTCAAGACCGCTTTCCTGAATGGTATAGTTGAAGAGGAAGTATATGTGGAACAACCACTTGGTTTTGAAATACATGACAGGGAGTCATATGTGTGCAGACTGAAGAAAGCCTTGTATGGCTTGAAGCAAGCTCCCAGAACTTGGTATGGTAGGATGGACAGTTTCCTATCTAGTTTGGGCTTTACCAAGAGTAAAGCGGATTCCAACCTTTACTACAAGGTTGAAGAAGGGAATCCTGTGATTCTACTCCTGTATGTGGATGACTTATTTGTAACAGGAGATGACAGACTGATTGCAGATACTAAAAGGAAGCTTGCCGCAGAATTCGATATGAAATATTTGGGAATGATGCACTATTTCCTAGGTATGGAGGTGTGGCAGAATGCAGGTGGGATCTTCCTTGGTCAAGGGAAGTACACAGTAGATATCCTGAAGAGATTTGGGATGCTGGATTGCAAGGCCATGGCCACACCTATGGCATCGAATCTGAAACTTCTATGTGATGCTTCATCTGAGCCAGTTGATGTCTCCATGTATCGTCAGATGATTGGATCCTTGATGTACCTGACGAACATGAGACCAGATATTTGCTTTGCTGTGAACACATTGAGCCAGTTCCTGACGGATCCGAGGAGTGTTCACCTGATTGCTGTAAAGCATGTTCTGAGGTACCTGAAGGGTACAGTGGATTATGGGATCAAGTATGAAGCGAATCAAAAGTTTAACCTGCAGGGTTATGTTGATTCAGATTGGGCTGGCAGTGCTGCAGATAGGAAGAGCACATCTGGGTGTTGCTTCAATATGGGATCAGGTGTGATCTCTTGGTTTAGCAGGAAGCAGTCCTGTGTAGCACTGAGTACAGCAGAGGCTGAGTATGTTGCAGCCTGTTCAGCTAGTTGTGAGGTGGTATGGCTACGGAAGCTACTGTCTGAGTTATTTGATCTCCCCGCTGGATGCTACTGGTATCTTCTGTGATAACCAGAGTTGTGTGAAGCTATCCGAGAACCCAGTGTTTCATGACAGGTCGAAACACATAGAGATCAAATATCACTATATCAGGGATATGGTGTAGAGAGGAGCTGTGAAGCTCCTGTATGTTGCGATGGACGAGCAAATTGCAGATGTGCTGACGAAGCCACTAGCCAAGGTGAAGTTTGAGTACTTCAGAGAGAGGCTTGGCGTGCTACGGATCGAGGAGACTTCGAGGAAGAAGTGATGAACACATTTGCTGAAGCCATTCCAAGCATGTTGGAAGGGGGATCCTTCACATGGCTGTGGATGTAAGCGCTGAATGATGAACATCAGGAGGATGTTCTGGTTTCTGCTTGGATATGATCAGTTGGATCATTATATGTATTTTGTATATGCATCATGTTGATGCTGGATATGATCGATTGGATCATGTGTATGTATTTTGTATATGCATCATGTTGGATGCTGGATATGATCGGATGGATCATGTGTATGTATTTTGTATGAACGCATCATGTTGGATGCTGATGGATACATTGTGTGGATCATGTATCTTTGTATGATCAGGTAGATCATGTATGTTGATGGATACATTGTGTCGATCATGTATCTTTGTATCATCAGGTAGATCATGTATCTTTGTATGATCAGGTGGATCATGTATGTTGATGGATACATTGTGTGGATCATGTATCTATGTATGTATCAGGTGGATACTTGGATGATCGTGGATGATGAGCTTCTCCAGATGACATGCAGCAGGATGTTGCAGTGATGATGATCAGGATGATCATGTGTACATCAGGATGATGTTTGATGAGTATCAGATGATACTTTGTGGCCGTGGATCAGGTTGTGCAGGAAAGCATGTAATTTGTGCCCTGGGAGATTTGCAGATGGTCTTTCGAGGTTTTTTCTATGGCATGTAATTCGGTGCCTTGGGACATTTGGCAAATGCTCTTGCGAGGTTTTGCTTGGGAGGACATGTAATTTGTTCCCTGGGAGATTTCAGGTCGGAGTTGTGTACCCGTAACATCCTGAGATGCTCTTGCGAGGTTTTGTCCTATGGCATGTAATTTGCTCCTGGGAGATCTGGACAGGATGAAAAAGGCCTCAGATGCTTCAGCCAGGTTTTTCCATGACCACATGTAATTTGCTCCTGGGAGATCTGGACAGGATGAAAAAGGCCTCAGATGCTTCAGCTAGGTTTTGTGGTGAGATCACATGTAATGTGCTCCTGGGAGATCCGACAGGTAGAGCCGCGTGCTCATAACAGCCTGGGATGCTTCAGCCAGGTTTTGTGATGGGTCACATAAAATGTGCTCCTGGGAGATCCTACAGGTAGAGCTGTGTGCTCGTAATAGCCTGGGATGCTGCAGCCAGGTTTTGTGACGCACGTAATGAGTCCTGAGGATTCCACAGTATGGCCAGTGATGATGAAGACCTGCAGATGGCTGGCCTACATCCAGTATGAAAAAGGACTGGCTTTGTAGAACTTCCTATGACGAGTAGAGTCAGAGATTGGTTGAGATGGCGGAAGCAGTGATGATGATGATGACGATGCATCGATGACGATGATCCAGAGAAGAAGACTTTTCTAGTAGATCTGTGTCGAGAAATACCTTCCTAGTTAAGAGGGAGTGTTGATGTATATGTAACTTCGGAATGTATTTCATCTGTATATTTTATATATATTTATTGTACCCTTATAAGAGATGTGTCATTCCTCTATAAGGAAGTGTCGTCATGTGGATTGACAAGTGTCGCAAGTGTGTGTACTTGCCAATGGGTTATTAAACCACCATTTGGGGTCGGCCCAGAATTATATATAATATAATGTGGATGTATCTAAGTAGACAAGTCGGCCCCAGTAGGCCACTGGGAAAAAAGGTAAGTATAAATAGAGATAGGAGATCTCTATTTTACTCACTCGGAAAAGTAACTCACTCTCTCTCTAGAAAGTGGCGCACTTGTGAGGAGGAGGAGGATCATCTACGAGGAGACTATCTCAGTGTTATTTGGTTGTATTTTGGTTGAGCCATTGCTCTCTCTATCTCTGAGGAAGTTGTGGGGTTTTTCACCTTAGGGTTTTCCCCACGGAAACTCTGTGTCTCTTGTCTCTATGCTTTTGATTCTTGTGATGCTTGTGATGCTTGTCATATTATGATTGTCATGCATTGATATACTGTAGATGTTATTATCTCAACAAAGATCCTAGAGTATAATGAATTAATGCTCAAAATTTAACACTTGTCGACTTACGCTGGTTGGCGAACTCAGAGTTTCTTTTTTATCCATTGCAGAGCAACTCATCGACTTACGCTGGTCAGCGAACTCATCTTTTTCGTTCGATCGACAAACTCGACTTTCTTCACCGACCATTTCGGCGTGACTCGTGATTTTCCTCCGATCTGTTCTATCACGTCCCCTCCCATCCTTTCATCTAGATGGAGAGGATCGTGAGGTTAAACCGGGCATCCAGCCCCATACATTATAAACAAAAATTCAAATGAAAATGAAAAATTTACATAATATAATAGAGATATGTAGATGCATAACTATTTTTATAACACAGCGGAAGTAATATCATTTACACCTTCACCATACATTCAGATATCCATCAATTAAATAATTTCAAGAATATACAGGAGAATACTTATCTTATAAGAAAGTAGTCCCAAGCAACTGGCTATGCAACTGCAACTTTCCACCCAACCATAGGCCAGTTGTGCTTGTCAACCTCTGGATACAACTGCCACCCCCGAGCTGGGCATGATTACTACAAGGAACCAGGGAATAGCAGACTCACACATAACTAAGCATTCACCATGATGAGCCAAGCCAATATGCAATAAGGTTTATCAGGCTGCTAGGAAATGGGAAGGAAGAATTGCTAAGCTAGTGAGATCAACCACAGAGCTATGGGTACCCCTCTCAGATCTATTCAGCTTGGCACTCATAATTCCTACACACCCAACACAAGGAAGTATTCTCTTCACTGCCACACAATCCCTCAAGCCATACCTTCCTTTCTAGTGCTCTCAGGGTGTGCATAGAAAAGTAGCCATCCCTCTTGATCTTCTTGAGAGGTTACTCCCTACACTAGGTTTATCAAGCCAATTCTGTCACCACCACTCCAGTTTCTTGCTCACAGGTTCACATCAAAACAAAGATGCACATAACAACAAACTACACTTCCTAGGCATGAGAAAAATGTTTCAACAGTGGGATGCATGAGATGGGGTTTCCTGGGCTTCAGAAAAATGTGGGTAGACTCAAAACGTATGGCAATTGAAAAATTCGACTGGGAGAGCAAAACCCATTCCAGAAAAACGCCCCAGGGGCAAAAACGCCCTCTCCCTCAGTCCCAATTCGCGTCCCTCCTTCCCCAGCTGTTGCACAATCCAAAAATGGGTTCCTGGGCATGGAAAAACGCAGGGTTATGGTGAAAAACGTGAGGATAAATTCCAGTGAGCTCAGTCTGCGTGAGAGGAAGAATGTAATGGATGAGGAATTGCCTTAGGAAGCATTTTGTGGGGGTTTTCTTGCCCAGCAAGCCAAAAATATGATTTTCAGGTTGGTGGCTTGCCCATGCACAAAAATCTGACTGCCATACTTCTCCAATCCCAAGACATTAACTGCCCCAACCAATCTTTGGAAGAATTAAATGATTGGGTGCATGAGACAAAAATGGGTAGTTAAGAGTTCATGGGTTTTCTCATTGACACATGGGCTTACACCATTGGCTCAAGGGTTTGAATAATTTCCCTCCATATTCCTTGTAGAATCATGCCCCCATCTCTTTGTTGCATAGCATAGCTAGTTGTGGGTTTTCCATTAAAATCCGTATTTACATGATGTCTTATTTACATTGTGCCCATCTCGCACAAGAACCATAGGCATCTATTTTTAATTGCCGATACAAAATGCTAAGTCAATGGTGGGGCCTTGGCCTTGAGCTCCTCACCATGATCAAATTACAATATTTACATCATTTATGATTTAATACAAAGGGGGTCAAAATGGTGACGTGACACGTTCCAGTGCAAAGCTCCCAACGTTTCGCTGATCACCAATCCGTTCTAGCGCAAAACTCACAATTCATTGTCGACACGTTTCGGTGCATTTGCCTCTTTTACGCCGATCTGTTTTGGCCCAAAACTCATAACTTTCCGTCAGTCTGTTTTGACGACTTTTTCCTTTTTCGCCGAAATTTTCCATCTTTTTCGGCGAACTTATTGATTTTCTACCGACTATTTTGGCGCAACTTGCAAACTCGAGCTGACCATTTCAGCGGAACTCGAAATCTTGCGCCGACACTGACTTAGCAGAAAAACTCAAAAACACTTAGAATTTTTTTCAAATTTTCAATTTTTTTTAAAATTTTCTTAATGATCAGTGTTGAGCAGGAGGAATACTTACCTCTGCAAGTTGTTCAAGTTTGCCCATGTAGGCCCAATGTTGAAACCATCTCTATTATACCATTCTGTAACGTCCCCTCCCGTGGACCCAATTCGAGGAAGGGAACATGACATCAAACTCTGGGGCTTTTGCATAAACTCAGCCCATTGATTAGACTCATATAAATAAAAATAAAAGGTGTGCATATGCAAATCAAGCATAATATGCACAACGAAATTAAACAACATCCACACACATTTCATACTCATCCAGCATATCAAAATAATCATCAAATTAAACATTGCAGAAGTAAATTCACATAAATAATATACTTATCTTCATTGTGCAATTGTCCCAGGCAACTAGCTATGTCGCTACAACGTTCCACCCAACTGTAGGTCTCTACCCAGCCTGTATTATTTCAACACTCTGAGACCACCCCTGATATGGGCATGATTTTTACAAGGAAAAGGGGACATTCAAGCTTGTTAGAACATTTTTCCACCTATGTACATTAATCATTTATTAATGATGATTAATTATCCCAAGTGATTAATGATTACATCCCTAAGTTGATTAGCTACTAAATGGTCAATTATCATGAACTAGATGGCAAATGTGAACAAGTGCTGAGTCAAACCAGCCAAGTGGAGCGCTCCCCAGGGCAATTAATGCACTCAGCATGCCTAGAGCGCCCTCCTCAGGTCATTTAATGCACTCAGCATGCTTCTCTTCTACCTAGGGCGCATTTGCTCTCTTTGTGGACAATCTTGCCTTATTTTGTCACATTTTTGACCAATTTTAGACTCCAAACCTCTAGCCAACCAGTTTCTTCACATGTGTGAGGTCACATGGGCCTGTCCAGTCATTCCCAGCATTCACACTGCAGATTCGAACCAGTTTGGGATGGTTTGGGATATTTTGGTCAACCTAGGGGGGTTTGAGCTTTTTCTAAGCTAGATCAGTGTGAACACACCAGATGGATTCAAATTCTTCCAGATTTGTATATATGGGTGTTCTTAACCTTTGTTAAGGTTGGACAGTTAATAATTTTGACATTATTCACCATTTCATGTGTAATTGTTCTTCATTCATTTAAATTTTTTATGCCATTCTTGCAAATGTTGTGCAATCTTTCACCAGTGAGGAATCCACAGTAGCTAGATTCAACTGTGCTTGAGATTTTACATGGTATCAGAGCTCTTGGAGCTAGAATTCGAACCAGCAGACTGTTGTAGTGGATTTCCAGAAACAGTGGAGAAACCACATAATTCCTGAGGCCATTGCCTTGAGCTTACTGGAGAAATCTAGTGGCTCCTCTCAGGTGTGATGCTCTCCCGAATGCACCCACTATCCATACAGGGTTCGAATCTGTGAGTGTAGATCCCTCCAGAGTGATTTGAGTGTTGTTTGCAGGTACTGAAGATCAGCATTGTCAGCAAGTGCGAATTGCAGCAGAGGAGAATGGAGCCATCTCACCCAAACGTGCTCACACCCTTCAACTATTTCGATTGGAAGGCAGAAATGGTGATTTTGCTGAGATCCAAGGGTCTCTACAGAATCACGATGGGCACTGAGGTTGAGCCAAACTCAGCTGTGGAGAAATCCAAGTTTTTCAACAGAATGGATGAGGCATTTGGCCTCCTTTGTCTCAGCATTTCGAGAGACCTCCTGTTTTATGTAGAAAGTCTAGCAACTCCAAATGAAGTGTGGCTCAAGCTTGAGACACTGTTTGGAAAGACTGATGAGATGAGAGGCCACCAGCTCGAAAATGAGCTTGTCTCACTGAGCCCAGGGAATTTCGATTCCATCCAGGACTTCTTCACCAAGTTCAAGAACTTGGTCTTGCAGATCAGACAATGTGGCATAGAGAAGAAAGAAGAACAGTTGGTGTTGTCCATTCTCTCAAAATTGGGTTCTGAATACTCAGTTTTTGTGTCTTCCTTCAACTCCACAAGGCTCACAGTCAGAGGTTGGAAGATGCCATCCTTGGCTGACTTCATGGAGATGCTAACTCAAGAGCAAGACAAGCTGGTCTTGATGGGCTCCATCAAACAAAAAGATCAAGTTCTTGCAGCTGGAGATTCAAAATGTGGAAGAAGCAAGCAAAAACCCAGGGTTTCGAAACCTCAAGAGAAGAAGAGAAAGGATGAGAGGCCCAAATCCTCTGAGGGGGTTTCGAATCCTGTCAAGAACAAGGGAAAGAAGGCTGAGAAGACGAAATGTAGCTACTGTCAAAGAGGTTTTCATCCAGAGAGCTCATGCATGAAGAAAACCATAGACACCATGACACATCTCCTACAGAAAAATAATATTCCTCTTCCTAAAAGTTCCAAGAAGAAGGAGTGTGTTTCTGAAGACAAGGAGAGCTGCCATGCTTTGGTGGCTAGCTCATCTCATTCACCTTTGTTTATCATTGATTCAGGTGCCTCAAGGCACATGGCTTCCTCAAGAGACTCGTTTTCTGAACTTGCTCCCTACAGTGGTCTCTCAATTCGAATGGGAGATGACTCAGAAATTCCTGCTCATGGCATTGGGAAAATCTCTATGGAGAATGGCTTCTTCTCCAATGTGCTGTATGTGCCAAACCTTGCAGCAAACTTGCTCTCTGTGTACCAAATGACACATACTGGAGCAGCAAAGAAGGTGGTCTTCACTCAGGATGAAGTGGAGATATCAGAAGTTTCCACCGGGAAAATTGTTGCAAAGGGTGTTGCAGACCATGACATGAAGATGTACATGTTCTCCCACTTCCTCGAATTTTCTTCACCAAGTGTGCTGCTGTCACATGGGAATGAGACCAGCAAGCTATGGCATCAAAGGTATGGGCACCTAAACTACAGATATCTTCAAGTTTTAAGCAAAGAAAATATGGTAGAAGGGCTGCCCCAAATCAGATTTTCGAGTGGAACATGCAAGGGTTGCATGATTGGGAAACATCCTGAAAGGAAGTATGACAAAGGGAAGGCTAGGAGGGCTGATCAACCTCTTGGGATAGTACATTCTGATCTCATAGGGCCACTCCCCACACCCTCCTATGGCTGCAGCAAATATGTGCTCACCTTCATCGATGACTACTCAAGGTACTGCTGGTTATTTTTCCTTAAGCAAAAATCTGAAGTCTTTTATTGTTTCAAGATTTTTAAGAGCATGGTTGAGAACTTCAGTGGGAAGGCCATGAAGATTTTGAGGACTGATAATGGTAGAGAGTATGTCAACAACAATTTGCAGCAGCTCTGTCAAGAGCATGGCATTCAGATGCAACACTCAGTGCCCTACACACCTCAGCAAAATGGTGTTGCAGAGCGCAAAAATAGAGCACTGAAAGAGATGGCAACTTGCATGTTGCAAGCAAGGGATTTGTCTCCCAAATTATGGGCTGAAGCTATGAATTGTGCAGCATATGTTCAGAACAGGGCACCACACAAAGCATTGCAAGGAATCACTCCATTTGAAGCTTGGATGGGCCACAAGCCAAATGTCTCACATTTCAGAATTTTTGGCTCAAGGGCTTGGGCCAGAATTCCACCGGAGAAGAGAAAGGCATTGCAGCCCCAAAGCAAGGAGTCAATCATGGTTGGGTATGCAGAGGATTCCAAGGGCTAAAAGCTCTTTGATCCATCCACTCACAAAACTTTCATTGAAAGAAGTGTCAAATTCGAAGAGGAAGAATTTTTGCAAGCTAGTGAACAAGGTGATGGGGAATGCTCATTCCCTCGTCTTGATGATGAAGTAAGTAGTGATTCATTCTCTGATATTTCTGATTCTGATATTGCTGAAGATGATGTTGATATGGATTCTGAACATATCCCCCCTTCAAGGCCCAAGTGGGTAGAGAAAACAATTCAAAGTGCCGGAGAGCTAGTGGGAGATCCCCAAGATGCTAGGAAAACTAGATCTCAATTTCACAATTCCTTTGCATATAATAATTCTGATCTGAGTGAGGCCTGTTATTTGATGGTTGGATCTGATCCAATGTCATATTCAGAAGCATGTACAGACCCAAGGTGGCAATCAGCCATGCAAGAGGAGATGAACTCACTCCATGAGAACAAAACTTGGGATTTGGTCCCTCTTCCTCCCAAGAGGAAACTAGTGCAATGCAAGTGGATTTATAGAACCAAAATTGGATCTGATTGCTCTGACCTGAAGTATAAGGCCAGGTTGGTGGCTAAGGGTTACTCTCAGGTCCAAGGAGTGGACTATACAGAAACATTTGCACCGGTGGCAAAGATGGACTCCATAAGACTAGTTTTGGCCATTGGGGCTTCCAAGCGCTGGGAGATTCATCACATGGATGTAAAGAGTGCCTTTCTTCATGGGGATCTGAATGAGGAGATTTATATGCAGCAGCCTGAAGGTTTTATTTCTTATCATACACTTGTTTGCAGGTTGAACAAGTCACTCTATGGGCTCAAGCAAGCTCCTAGAGCATGGTATGCAAAAATGGACAATTTTCTGCTATCTTTGGGGTTTGAGAGGTGTAAGTCTGATCCAAATGTGTATATGCAGCATGTTAGTGATCTGATATTGATTATTGTACTGTATGTTGATGATCTTTTGATCACTGGTAGCTGCACCAAAGAACTTGACTCAGTTAAGAGAGCATTGCACAGTGCATTCTCCATGACCGATCTAGGATTGCTAAAACAATTTCTGGGTTTGGAGATTGATCAATCTGTGAATGGAATTTCTGTATGTCAGTCAAGGTATGCTTCAGATTTGCTGCAGAAATTTAAGATGGCTGAATGTAAGTCTGCAAAATTTCCATTTCTTTCAGGAGTTAAGCTTACAGAATGGGGTTCTTCACCACTAGTTGACAGTTCGTTGTATAGGCAACTTGTTGGGAGTTTGCTTTATCTTACTCATTCTAGACCAGATTTGTCATATGCTGTTGGGGCTGTTGCAAGGCACATGCAAGAGCCTCATGAGATCCATTGGAAGGCAGCCAAGAGGATCCTTCATTATGTTCAGGGTACTAAGTCTTTTGGTATCCATTATGCTGCTGGTTCATCCCTTGAACTAGTAGGATTTACAGATTCTGATTGGGCCGGTGATTGTATTGATCGGAAGTCAACTTCCGGTTATGTCTTTATGCTTGCACATGGACCTATATGCTGGTCAAGCAAGAAACAGAGCACTATTTCCTTATCTTCAGCTGAGGCCGAGTACAGGGGAGCAGTCAATGCAGCCACACAATGTGTTTGGTTGCAAGGTATTCTTGCAGAGTTCGGGATTGTCTTTGATTCACCCACTATTCTTTGGTGTGATAATCAAAGTACAATCAAGATTTCTACCGATCCAGTATAGAGACAGAGGACCAAGCACATAGAGATACACATGCATTACATTCGGGGTTTGGTGCATGACCGGATCATAGCATTGCAGTATTGCCCATCCAGTGAGCAAACTGCTGATATCTTCACCAAGTGTTTTACCGAGAAGACCTTCACTCACCTTAGATCTTTGCTTGGGGTGAGTGATGCATGGTGATGATTGGTGTATTTTGATATATGCCACATGTCCATTTTAGAGGGGAGGTTTTATTTCCCATGTGGTTTTCCTCCTTACCTTGGTTACATGGACAAATAAATTTTATGATGTAAAAGGTGACTTGAGCCTAGTTGCCAAGGCCTTAATTTTTGATATTTCACTAAGTCTAGCTTAAGGGGGGGTGTTAGAACATTTTTCCACCTATGTACATTAATCATTTATTAATGATGATTAATTAGCCCAAGTGATTAATGATTACATCCCTAAGTTGATTAGCTACTAAATGGTCAATTATCATGAACTAGATGGCAAATGTGAACAAGTGCTGAGTCAAACCAGCCAAGTGGAGCGCTCCCCAGGGCAATTAATGCACTCAGCATGCCTAGAGCACCCTCCTCAGGTCATTTAATGCACTCAGCATGCTTCTCTTCTACCTAGGGCGCATTTGCTCTCTTTGTGGACAATCTTGCCTTGTTTTGTCACATTTTTGACCAATTTTAGACTCCAAACCTCTAGCCAACCAGTTTCTTCACATGTGTGAGGTCACATGGGCCTGTCCAGTCATTCCCAGCATTCACACTGCAGATTCGAACCAGTTTGGGATGGTTTGGGATATTTTGGTCAACCTAGGGGGGTTTGAGCTTTTTCTAAGCTAGATCAGTGTGAACACACCAGATGGATTCGAATTCTTCCAGATTTGTATATATGGGTGTTCTTAACCTTTGTTAAGGTTGGACAGTTAATAATATTGACATTATTCACCATTTCATGTGTAATTGTTCTTCATTCATTTAAATTTTTTATGCCATTCTTGCAAATGTTGTGCAATCTTTCACCAGTGAGGAATCCACAGTAGCTAGATTCAACTGTGCTTGAGATTTTACAAAGCTCATACACAACCAAATAATAATTTCAGCTAAGCCAAGCTAGTCCACAGCTGGGTTTATCATGATAAATCCGAACCCTCTTCAGTTATGGCTTCTTACACTCAAGCTCAAGCCAAGGCACTGGATACCCATAACCCATACATACACTTCTTACACACAACAAAACTCCACAATTGGGCATGGATACACATTTTAACAATGGGATTTACAAACAAGATGGCCATGGGTTTTCCCCAAATCGTTTCCAGCCAAAATTGGATTGTGGGATGAGGAAAAGAATTCATAGGGAGAAAAAATGATTCCTTCCGCAACTATCTAAGCATTCAACAGCCAAAGTGGACTTTATAGAACCCCAATTCGTTCCCCCTTCTTCCCCACTGGTATACAACACAAAAACGCCCTTCTCCCAGCTGAGAATGAAGGGAAACACAGAAAAACCATGGAGGAAAATGCCAAGGAAGCTCCAAATTCATGAGAGAGAAAAACTGGTTGATGGGTAATGGCCTGGGGAGCAATTCATGGCTCTTTTCTTACCCAAGAAGCCACACATGATTTTCCATGAAGGGTGTCTTTCCAATACCCAATTTTGGACAGCCATACCTCTCCATTCCCCAAGGCATTAAGTACTTCACGCAACTCTTGGGAGAAATGAATGATTGGGTACAAAAGGAAACATGGGTAGTTGAGGGTTTTATGGGTTCTCTCATTGACACTTGGCTTGACTTGATTGGCTCCAAGGGTTTAAAGATTTCCCTCCCAATCCTTGTAAAATCATGCCCCCATCTCTTGTTGCATTGCATAGCTAGTTATGGGTATTTTATTAAACTACATATTTACATGATCTTTGCATTTCCAATGTGCCTGGCTAGCATGTAAACCATATGCATCACTAAATCGATGGTAGGGCCTTGGCCTTGAGCTCTTCACCATGATTTTATAATAATATTACATCATTTACATTTTAATTCCATAGGGTCAAAATGGGGACATTACAATAAAATAAAATAAAAATAGTTATGAATAACCAAGAACACAAGATCTATAAAATGTCAATGTCCCTATGAAGGGAGCATAACCAAATATCCTTGAGATCTGAAGAGAAAATCAGACAAAAATTTTAGATCTACAAACATTCAATTCTTTTTGTTAAAGTGAGAATTGCATGTGAACAAATATTAAAATTTGCTAGAGGGGAGACTAACTTTGACATAGGTATGGATAGACGGTGTCAAACTGTTGCATACATTTGATGAATACAAGAGAACCGAAGATGGAAAAAATATGTTTAAGCTGGCGATAAATTAAAAATATCCAGCATTTTCATGAAATAGAATTCCAATTTTCTAACATAAATAAGCAAGAGAAAATTACAATAGAAAGTATTTATAAACAAGGCAAGTTTCATGGGTTGTTTCATAGAGCAATCTGGTATTTGGCTAGCATCAATAGTTTAAACACATGCATACATGTCAACAAATAGAAAGAAATTAATTAAAAATTGTTGAGTTCATAATTTTCTATTAGACAAGTAGACATTTTTTGAACTATTTTCGAGTATCATCTTAAGAAATGAATTTCCAAATCTTGGAAGTAAACATATAGGAACCATAACCAACCACTATTTACATATTTTCAAATATTAAAATTTCATAACATAGTGGCAAGTGTCTGTAGAAGATGAAGGCTATTCTATCTATAGCAATTTCTAAATAAGTGTTTTTTGTTTCTAGTACCCATTTAAAATCTTGCTTGTTTTTTTCTTCATTCTTAAAAAAATGGTACAAAATTAGGCATGAATACAATTTTCCCAGTACATGTTTGCATGGCAAAAGCAGTCTATGTAGATGCAACAAAATCTTTTTCATGTTTCTAAGCAACACAATATTTGGCTTGGTGTCAATAGGCTTTGGAAACTTGGAACCATGTTGTTTCTTGAACTACTTGACATAGGTTGATTTGGGGAATGAATGCTAACCTACAATGTGGCATTCGACAATTTAAAAATTTAGAAAAAAGCATAGACAAAACATCTATGAAATGGAATGATACGAAACAAGATCAATTTGCTATTATAGGAAAACAAAATATGCAATTCGAAAAATATTTTAGGACTTGAACTTCCATGCCTATTATTACCTTAAAGAACTTCTATCTCTTTTGATAGAAAATAAGATACATTGACAACATCAAGATTCATTATTTCATTTGGGCTATTGTCTAGAATGCAAAAAGGAGCCCAATCTCTTAATTCCTATATGCTCTAAAATTTTAAACAAACGGACATTCCAATATTTGTAAGCAATCAAGTTTCGATAAAAGAAAAATAGAAATCAAGGGAGAATAGAATAATATAAAAAAATAATTTGTGTAGTGAGAATCAATGTGCATGACATAGAATATCATCCATGTTATATTTATGTCAAACTAGAGAATATAGAAACATGGATGGAAACCAAATTCCTAAAAGCAAGTTGGTGGCATGAAGAGGTAATTGCAAATCCATACTAGCTTCTTTTCCTAAAATTATTTCCTTTAATCATGAGTATGCGACGGTAAATTAAAAACAATTGAACAAGGAACCATAGCATAATATAAGTAAACAAGTTGAGGACAATGAGACAACATCCATTATATAAACATCTTTGAAAGCCTTTAAAATCCTTATGTAATACTCCAATTTTGACCCTTATGAAATATTGGCTTTTAATGTAAATATTGTATACATGCGATGTATGTTTCCCTAGCGTTGAGCTCAAGGCCAAGGCTCCACTAGTGTATGTTTGGATTTTATTTAAAATGGACAAGTATTTGATATTTTATTACCCATGAGCTATTAAGCCATGGAGTATTGTAAATGATGTAAATATTTGATATTGCAATAAAATACCAAAACTGGATATGGAAGCAACGAATGAGAAGGGGCCATGTGCATCCAACAAGGAGTGGTGAGGGGGTTGTGGGGATGAACCATATGCTTCCAAATGTCATCTTGTGAACCCATTTGACTTTCCTTGCTGGCATTTAATTCTGTTGTAAGGAAGTTGTTGAAGAATTCAGTCCATGGCTTCAATGGAGCATGGGCAGCCCAAAAATTCGTATGGCAGGTATGGGCTTTGTTTTTCTTGTACCATAAGTCACTCTACCTCATGCGAATTGGTTCTTCCTCATTCCCATTTCATGATGGAAGATCCCAGCATCAGTTTTCATCCATTACACATGCCCAGTAGTGAGAAAAACTAGAAATCGCAAATTTGCAAGAACCCACGTTTTGAAGTGCCATAAACGCCCATAATTTTGTATTGACAGTAAAATCCAATGGGGGATCCATAGATATGAACCTTGGGGTGATTTTGAGAGCATTTGATACCACAAAATCTATAGAAAAACCCAGTTTTTATAGCTCAGAATTCCAGTGACGGGATTGAGTTATTTGATCACCGAATTGGGAAATTCCAAGTGTAAATTATAAAACAGAGGTTGGGAATGCTTGATAAACCTAGTGAAGGATGTAATCTGAAGGATTTAGCATCTTGGACCTTTCTATGCTCATCCTGAAGATCACTGGATGTAAGGAACGCCTAAGGGACTGTGCAGCAAAGAAGGGGACCTTCCTGGTGTTGGGTGTGGTAGGTACTATGGGTGTCTTGACTATTTGAATTATCTTGAGATGCTTGTAGCTTTGTGGTTGAGCTCAATGGCTTAGCATTTCCCTCCTCTATCTTTTATATGTTTGATAAACCCAACTGTGTGTTGGCTTACCATAGCTATTGAGTGAAACCATGGTTGTGAGTGAGCCCATCTAGTTCCTCCTTAGTGGATACACAACCCAACTCGGGGGTGATCTCTCAGCTGAAATAATATAGGCTGGACAGAGATCTATGGTTGGGTGGAACGTTTCTCTCACATAGCCAGTTGTTTGGACATCTTCATCTCAAAGATAAGTGTTCTCTGTGGTTTAAATTATATGCATTATGTGTTCCGCAATGTGTTAATTCTGATTGATAATTGTTTATGTTGATGAAATGAAAGGCATCCTATTTTATGCAATGTGATAATTGATGACTGTTATATGCATGATGAAACTGTGTGTATATATAGTGTTTAATTCCACCGTGTTTGTTGAGTATGAATATGTATACATAAGTTTTTACTTATCCATGCATTTCTTAGTAATGTATGGGGATGAGATTATCAAATAAGCCCGGTATGTTTGGTCATGTTTCCTTCCTTGCAATGGATTGGTGGAAGGGGACGTGATAGAGTGGTATCAGAGCCCATGTTGTAGCACTTGGGCTACTTGGGCCAAACTGTGAGTTACAGGCATATACCAGAATGTTTTAACATGGTATTGGTGAAGTTTGGGGTGCCATTTTGATTTGGAAAAATGGAAGAATCAGAGTTCTCAGGTGGGCAGGGGATCATACCATTGCATAGATCTCTGCAAGATCTTTCCAACGGTATCACACTCGCCTCATTTGGCTAAGGGACGAAGGAGATATGAACCCCGCAAGTTGCAGGGATGAAGGTTTTCCATAGTTGTGGATTGCGGGAACGAGGATTTCCAATTTTTGTGTTTTGGATTTCCGCAATTCCCTACCCGCAATTGCGGGATTAAGGGTTGCGGAAACGCAGAAATTTGAAATTTTCGTTTGGAATTTCCACAATCCTCATTCCGCAATGCCTGTTCCATAGTGCAGGTTGCAGAAACGTAAAAATTTAAAATTTGTGTTTTGGAATTTCCGCAATCCCGGTTCCATAGTGCGGGATGCGAGTTGCGGAAATGCAAAAATTTGAAGTTTGTATTTTGGAATTTCCACAATTCCGGTTCCGATATCGCGGTGCTGTAGTACGGATTGCGGGTTGCGGTTCAGGTTAAAAAGATAAAAGTATAGAGCCCGAAATTTGATTTTTTGATAGCAAGAGTATGTAGAATCAGAATTGGATGAGCTCAGTGGCGTTCTGAGGCTATTAATGGAAGCCATGAATGTACCAGTGAGGATCCCGAGCCCATTATGCTCCAATTTGGCATAAATTTGGGATTAATGGCTTTTACAAATCATTGTCCCGATGCTTGACAAAAGGTTGGATTGAGATAAAACTAATATGGAGCAGCCATGGAGAAGAAACAGTGTTAAGTTTGGAATTTTGGAGCCAAAATCCAAAGGATGTGGAGTCGAGGTGTGCAAGAAGGCCAAAACAAACACTATTCCGGGCCACTTTTGGGGAATTTTGAAAAGGTTGCAGTGGATGAAAGAGAGCTTAGATGAATGATTCAAGAAATTTACTGAACTCAACATTTCTTATTCTCATTAAAACAAACAATTCACATTATAAAATTATTTTCCAAAAATGCACCATTTGGGAAATAGCTATTTTTGGCCCAAAATTTGAAATCTTGGAAAAATGTTAAAAGTGAAAAGTAGTCAAACCCAGAAATTTATAGAATATTAATGGTGCATCGGAACAGAGATCCACAAATTGCTGAGTGTTCCTTGTTATGTGGACTAACTACACCCAGTAAAAAAGCTTTCTCGAATATTGTTAGCTTTGCTTCTACAGGTGGCTAAGTTGGCAGCTCAGGATATTTTGCAACTGTGTAAAAAATGCAGAATTGTGGTGAAAATTGTAATTTTTGGAGTAATGCAATTTCCACACCCGATGTCAGAAGGGAGCACATGGATATGAAATGGAAAGCTTGTCTAGCAGGGAATAATGGTGCATGACCAAAATTTGAATGGGGTTATCATACACCATAGATATTTAGAGCAAAAACGTGCCAGTGACTGTTTTGTCAAATTGTTGACAATATGGGCAATTTCCAGAATTGCATGAATGCGCAAAAGAAATGAATGCATAACAACTATGTGAATTATTCCATGAGTTAATTCTGTTAAAATAGTGATGTTTTATATTTCTATATGCATTCTTAAGATGTCTAATAAAAATTTTCATAATGCACAGTGCTTGTAGCTCATAAGATTTAATAGTGTAGAAGAGGCAGCCTATAGGAAAAATGGTGACCATAAATGATGCTCAGGATCCTTATGAGCATGATGAAGATGTGCTGGGAGAAAATGTCCATGAAGAGAATGCTGAGACTGAATCTAATGGGAGAAGGGAGCAAATAACTCTGCAGAATTTGGTTGAAACCATGGTGAGCTTCAATGAAAGATTGATGAAGGATCAGGAATAACAAAACCAACTCAATGTTGTTATTTTACAAAGCCTCACTGATATGCAGTAGAGGATAAACCTTGGTTCCAACTCAGGTCATGTGGGTGAAGAAGGAATAGATGCAGAGAGTCACTCTAGAGTTCGTTCGAGGAAGAGGACTCCAAGCCCAAGGAAGAGTTCTGTGAGCAAAAAGCATAGAACACCTTCCTCTAGATATTCTTCCAGCGAAACATGTGACTCCAAAGGTTCTCAAAGAAGTCCAAGGCATGTGCCCAGGAGATTTGATGGAAGAAAGAAGTTCAAAGGAATTCCACAGGGAGAATTCAAGAAGGCAAGGCCTCCCACATTTGATGGAAAAGACAAGACTGGCAAAGAGGAAGAGGCATGACTTCTTGGAATGAAGAAATATTTCAGAATTCATGATTATTCAGAAAATGAAAAGGCCAGAATTTCCATTTACAATCTAAATGGTGGAGCTTCAATTTGGTGGGACAACCTCTTGCAAGTGAAAGGGATCAGTGAAAGGAATATTAGCTGGGAGAAATTTAAGAAGGACTTCAAGGAAAAATACCTTTCTACTAGGTATTATCACAGTAAGAGAAAAGAGTTCAATGAACTCAGGTTGGGACAAAAATCTATGGATGAATATGTCCACAAATTCTTGGAATTGTTGAGGTATGTGGATAATATCAAAGATGAGAGGATAAATATCCAATGTTTCCTTGGAATTCTACCCCAAAGTTTCAAGGATATAATTGAATTTATTAATCCACCAAGTCTTGATGAAGCCATTAGAATGGCAATGCATTGCTATGAGCAGAATAAATGAAAATCAGAGGTTAACCCAGCATGGAAAGGAAATCCAAGAGGGAGGTTTGATCAAAAGAAAAGTGGCTTCAACCCACCATTCAAAAGTCAGCCTAGAACCTTTCCACAAGGGCAGCAGCAAGAAAGGAGTGGATTCAAGCAAGCAGTAGCAGCAAAAAGGACATCAAAAGGGCCACTTCAGTGTTGGGGATGTGGAGAGAACCACATGCTAAAGGATTGTACACATCGGAAGGAGAATCCCCAAAGGTTGCACAACTTAAAGGGAGCAACTACAGTGGAGGACATGGCATGGAAAACACCTTGAATTTATGCAGCGTTAGATAATAATCAAGCAAACTATCAATCATCAGTGCTGGAAGTTGAAGGTAAGATTGTTAAGCAATCTATTTCTATTTTGATTGATCCAAGATCTAGTCATAGTTATGTTTATCCAAAATTTGTTGAAGGTTTCTCTCTTAGAAAAGTGAAGCATAATAAGTCTTGGCTAGTTCAATTAGCCATAGGGACCAAGAGAAAAGTAAGTGAAGTATTGGTGGAGTGCTCCATAGAATTGAATGGACTCCACACACATGCATAATTAAATGTATTACCATTAGGATCTTATGATGCTCTAATTGGAATGGATTGGTTGGAAAAGCATAGGACCAAGTTGGACTGCTATGAGAAAGTACTCGAATGTATTGATGAAGAGGTAAGACCAAGATTGGTAAGAGGAATTCCCAAGCAAGTTTCAGTAAGACAATTTCATCCTTAGAGTTGAAATTTTTTTATAAGAAAGGTTGTCCATTATATGCAGTTCATATGTCAGATTCATCAGAGGAAAAAGGACCAAGGATAGAGTAATTTACATTGTTGCAAGAGTTTCAAGATGTGTTTCCGGATGAAGTGTCGGGACTACCACCAAAGAGATATATTGATTTTACCATCAATCTTGTTCCAGGGGCAGCACCGAATTCCAAAGCTCCTTATAGAATGAGCACACCAGAATTGGTAGAGTTAAAGATGCAGCTACAAGAGTTAATGGACAAGAGGTATATCAGGACAAGTGTATCTCATTGGGAAGCACTTGTGTTATTTGTTAATAAGAAGGATGGGACTTTAAGGTTGTGTATTGATTACAGGCAGCTTAATAAAGTGACAGTCAAGAAAAAGTATCCATTGCTAAGAATTGATGACTTATTTGATCAAATGAAGGAAGCTAAGATGTTTTCGAAGATTGACTTGAGGTCTGGGTACCATCAAGTTAGGATTAAAGAAGAAGACATTGACAAGACAACTTTTAGAACTAGATATGGTCATTATGAGTTCACTTTGGTGCCATTTGGTCTTACCAATGCACCTGCTACATTCATGTGTCTCATGAATAGTGTATTTAGAAAATATTTGGATAAGTTTGTGATTGTATTCTTCTATGACATTCTTGTCTATTCAAGGAATGAAAATTAACATGAGGAACATCTAAGGATGGTGTTGCAAGTCCTTAGAGAACACCAACTATATGCCAAGTTAAGCAAGTGTGAGTTTTACCAAAAGAGGCTTCAGTATTTGGGTCATGTCATTTCTAAAGAAGGAATTGCAGTGGATCCAGAGAAGATTAATGCCATCATGGATTGGTCTACTCCCAATAATGTTTTAGATGTTAGATATTGTATAGGCCTTCCTGGTTACTACAAAAGGTTTATTGAAGGATTCTCCAATATAGCTCATCCAATCACATCATCGCAAAGGAAGAATATCAAGTTTGTATGGTCTAAAAAATGTGAGAAAAGTTTTCAAAAGTTAGAGGAGTTACTTACCAGCACTCATGTTTTGAAAATAGCAAATCCAAAGAAGGATTTTGTAGTGTGCATAGATGCTTGCATTGAAGGGCTAGATGGAGTGCTCATGCAAGAAGGATTTTTTATTTTCTATCAGTCAAAGACATTAAAAGAGCATGAAAAGAATTATGCCACACATGATTTAAAGTTAGCAGCTATAGTACATGATCTCAAGATGTGTAGACATTATTTGATGGGAATGAGATTCAAGCTTAGAACATACCACATGAGCTTGAAGTATTTGTTTGATCAGCTAAATTTGAATGCTAGGTAAGCTAGGTGGATGGACTTTCTTTGTGAATTTGATTTTGAATTTAAGCATGTAAAAGGGAAGGAGAATAAGGTTGCAGATGCTCTTAACAGAAAATTTCATGTTGCAGCATTAAGTATGTGCAAACCAGATTTGAAGACAATAGTCCTTGAGGCTCAAACTAGTGATGAAAATTACCTTCAAATTAAAAAAAAAGTTGCAGCAGAAAAATATCGATGAAAAGTGTGCGGGATATCATCTTGGTGAAGACAATATCCTCATCTACAAAGATAGATTGTACATTTGAAATAGTGCATATTTGAAGAAGCTAGTGATGGATGAAATACATCAAATGCCATACTCTGGACATCTAGGATATCAAAAGACTATAAGAGCAGTAGGAAAACAATACTTTTGGCATGGTATGAAGAAAGACATAGCTGAGTACATTGCTAGGTGTTAAAAGTGCCAGCAAGTCAAGGCAGAGCACCAACATCTAGTAGGATTGTTGCAGCCCTTACCCATTCCGAAATGGAAGTGGGAAGTGATCTTTATGGATTTTATATTAGGTCTTCCCATGACAGTGAAGAAGCATGATTCAATCATGCTTGTGGTGGACAAGCTATCAAAGGTAGCTCATTTTATTCCGGTCAAGTCCACTCACAAGGTTAATGACATTGCAAATATATTCATGAGAGAAATATTCAGATTGCACGGATTGCCCAAGGCAATAGTTTCTAATTGTGATACTAAATTCACTTCCAATTTCTAGAAAGGATTATTTCAAAAGTTGGGAACTAGATTTAATTTCAGTACAACATATCATCCTCAAATAGATGGCCAAACTGAGAGGGTGAATCACATTCTTGAAGACATGCTGAGAATGTATGTGATGGATAAACCATCAAAGTGGGAAGATTACCTACATTTGGTAGAATTTGCATACAATAATGGACATAATGCATCATTGAGAATGAGTCCATTTGAGGCATTGTATGGAAAATGATGCAAGACTCCAGTGAATTGGGATAGTTCGGTCGAAAGGGTAGTGCTTGGGCAATAGATGATCAAGGAAATGGAATAGGAAGTTGTTAAGATCAAGCAGAATTTAAAGGCAACTCACGATAGGAAAAAGAGTTATGCAGATTTGAAAAGAGTGCATAAGAAATTTCATATTGGGTATCATGTTTATTTGAGAGTGAAACCAAGGAATATTTCTTTTAAGTTGGGGAGTTGTTCCAAGGTGGCACCAAGGTATTGTGGGCCATTTGAATTCCTTGATAGGATAGGGCCACTTGCATATAGAATTGCATTTCCTGCTAATATAAGAGATCATAATGTTTTCCATGTATCTTTGCTTAAGAAGTATGTACATGATCATAATCATATGATTGAATTGGAATGTGATACAGGTTGAACTCGAGGGAGAGTTCCAAGTATAGCCTATGCACATCCTCGACAAGAAGGTCACTTTGCTCCAGAATAGAGCCATCGGGAAGGTAAAGGTCCAATGGGATCACCTTAGTCCTGATGAGGCTACATGGGAGCTGGAGGATGCCATGAGAAAGACATTCCCATTTTTGTTCAGTTTTGAGAACAGCGAGGACGGTGTTGTTCTAAGGCGGAGGGAAATGTAATACCTCAATTTCGACCCTTATGAAATATTGGCTTTTAATATAAATATTGTATACATGCGATGTATCTTTTCCTAGCATGGATTTCAAGGCCAAGGCCCCGCTAGTGTATGTTCGGATTTTATTTAAAACGGACAAGTATTTGATATTTTATTACCGATGAGCTATTAAGCCATGGAATATTGTAAATGATGTAAATATTTGATATTGCAATAAAATACCAAAACTGGCTATGGAAGCAACGAATGAGAAAGGGCCATGTTCATCCACTAGGGAGTGGTGAACGGATTGTGGGGATGAACCATATGCTTCCAAATGTCATCTTGTGAACCCATTTGATTTTCCTTGCTAACATTTAATTCTGTTGTAAGGAAGTTGTTGAAGAATTCAGTCCATGGCTTCAATGGAGCTTGGGCAACCCATAAATTCATATGGAAGGTATGAGTTCTGTTTTTCTTATACCACAAGTCACTCTACCTCATGGGAATTGGTTCTTCCTCATTCCCATTCCATGATTGAAGATCCCAACATTCGTTTTCATCCATTACACATGTCCATCCGTGAGAAAAAATAGAAATCGCAACTTTGCAAGAACCCATGTTTTGAAGTGCCATAAATGCTCATAATTTGGTATTGCAATAAAATCCAATGAGATATCCATAGATATCAACCTTGGGGTGAATTCGAGAGCATTTGATACCATGAAATCCATAGAAAAACCCAGTTTTTACAGCCCAGAATTCCAATGACGGGATTGAGTTATTTGATCACCAAATTGAGAAATTCCAAGTGTGAATTCTAGAACAGAGGTTGGGAATGCTTGATAAACCCAGTGAAGGATGGCATCTCAAGTATTTAGTATCTTGGACCTTTCTATGCCCATTCTGAAGAGCACTAGAGGGAAGGGACACCTGAGGGACTGTGCAGTAGAGAAGGGGACCTTCCTTGTGTTGGGTGTGGTAGGTACTATGGGTTCCTTGACTGTTTGAATTATCTTGAGATTCATGTAGCTATGTGGTTGAGCTCACTGGCTTAGCATTTCCCTCCTCTGTCTTTTGTATGCTTGATAAACCCAATTGTGTGTTGGCTTAACATAGTTGTTGAGTGAAACCATGGTTGTGAGTGAGCCCATCTAGTTCCTCCTCAGTGGATACACAACCTAGCTCGGGGGTGATCTCCTAGCTGAAATAATATAGGCTCGACAGAGATCTATGGTTGGGTGGAACATTGCTCTCACATAGCTAGCTGTTTGGACAACTGCATCTCAAAGATAAGTGTTTCCTATGGTTTAAATTATATGCATTATGTGTTCTACAATGTGTTAATTCTGATTGATAACTGTTTATGTTGATGAAATGAAAGGAATCATGTTTTATGCAATGTGATAATTGATGACTGTTATATGCATGATGAAACTATGTGTATATATAGTGTTTAATTCGGTTGTGTTTGTTGGGTATGAATATGTATACATAAGTTTTCCTCCTTGCGCTGGATTGATGGAAGGGGACGTGACACCTTATGACTTATAAGCATGGATGGAAACACAACACAAAAAATAGTTAGTCAATATATCTAAGATTTGGTAGTAATGTTATAAACTATTAGATTATTTTGATTCCTTTATTGTAATCATATGTATCTTGTAGTAACGGTGAGAAATTGAAGTGGCCATCAAGCTGGGAAAAATGCTTTAGCACTAGGAACATCAATTCCTATCATCAACTTACAAAGGTTCTAACTGTTTCTAAGGGTTTTGTAATCTAGTACAAGTGTTCTATCTGTTATTATCTAGGGAAATTTTGAATTGCAAAAAACCACCGTGGGCATTTTTTTCCAATATGCAAGAGCATTGGATCATGGTAGAACTCTTCTATTATTCCTAGGAGCATGCGGATGTTGGGATACCAAATCTTTAGTAGAAGTACTAGCAGTATTGATTAGTCTAGGATGTAAGAGTTTCTCTTATTCTCTTATAAAATAATTACAAAATGCATCAAAGGAGGGGGAATTGTAAGTTATCCCCACGGAAATAAAGGCTTGTCTAGTGGAATGAAATTTTGATACAAACACATCATAAGAAGGTCCTAACTTGGAAATAATTACATAAATGAGGTTGTCATCTACCTTGCTTACTTTACAACCATCTAAGAGAAGTCTAAGGGTCATAATTTTTTATTAAAAATATTCCATGCACGAGTAATTGTTACGATCCAAGGTGAGTAGCTCAGTTTCAAGTTGATGAGCTAGAATCTTATATCTAATACAAAATATGGTATTCAATTTTGTCAACGAATTAGTATGTGCATGAATGCCAAGGTGAAATTGCAATTTGGTAGAAATAGACTTGCCTATCACACCACGAGCTAAATCATTTCTATTTTTTCATTTTACCAACTTATTGGCATCAATGGGCGGAGTTTTAGATCCCAAAATAATTATATAAATCCATTTACTTCTAAGGATACATTCTATGTGAGATTTACATCAGAGGTATTTTGATCTTGTAAGAAGAATATCATTTAGTATTTCCATTCTTAGAGGAATATGGTTGTAAAATTAGAAAATAGGGATTGAAAATATAGGCTGTTTAGAAAAATGCTATTGAAATTGGTTTCTAGGTGAGGATGTTATGCTTGTTTGAAAATGTTTGAAGTTGACTCCAAATGAATATGTGGTAGGAAGAAGATTGACCATGTGGAAAATAAAATAGCCCTGTCCCTAAATTAATTTTTTAAACTCACTTTACAATATTGTTGCCTCATGTGACCCTCTTTTATAAAATAAGTCTAGGTCACCTTCACAATAATGTTACTTTAAATATTACATGCAAAAACTAGAAGAGTTTATGATTTTAAGTGACTAATTTTTATAAAACAATTGAAATCCACTTTACGATAAATTAACTTAAAATAAGAAGTTACATGGACTTTTTAGAGAGCAACTTTCAACCAAGTGAGCTAATACAAGAGATATGTAAGAGTTTCAAGGTAGGAAGGTTTATTTTTCTACACTAATGCCCTGAAGTGAATTCTTAACCCCAAAACCCTTGTTTTATGTACAAAAATGGATTGAACCACACAATAGAGCAAAACAAGGAATAACGTGGAGGGGAACCTTACACCCCAAGCTTAGATATTTTGTTACCTTACCAAAAAATGTAACAATTTATCTTGTTGTTTCTATTTTTTTAAGATCACATTCGGAACACATCAAAGTGCATGCATATGCAAGGAAATCATTTCCTTCTAAGACAATAAAGATATAAATATAATGACAATGATAGTAGAATTTACTTATGGCTCCATAGCAAAGGAACGTATCTTGGGAAAACATTAACCATTCTGAATGAAATGAGAAGAATCTCTTACTGTAAATTATACTCTAGATGCCATAAATCATTTTTCTTGTCCCTCAAAAAATCATAAGAATCAGAAATAGAGAGTAGTAATCACATGTAGTACCGCCGACTCTAAATATTGATCAGAGAAGTGAAGCATCCCTCAACAACACTCTGATACCGTGTATGAATCATAGGGTATATCCTTGGAGGTCAATGTTGATGTATATGTAACTTCGGAATGTATTTCATCTATGTATTTCGTCTATGTATATTGTACTCCTATAGAGATGTGTTATTCTTCTATAAGGAAGTGTCGTCATTTGTTCTGACAAGTGTCGCAAGTGTCGTAACTTGCCGATGGGTTATTAGAACACCATGTGTGGGGTCGGCCCTTATTAAGTTAACCATGGGTTATTGTACTAAGCTAGAAAATTCGGCCTGATAAGTTTATTGGGCAGTCAGGACAGGTATAAATAGAGTTCTCCTGATCTTTATTTTGATCACTTCATTACTCACTTATCCATCACTCGGAAAGTGGTGCACATGTGAGGAGGAGGTTCAACTACTAGGAGGAGACTATCTCTGTGTACTTGGGTTGTACTTTGGTTGTATCATTGCTCTATCTATCTCTGAGGAAGTTGTGGGGTTTTTCACCTTAGGGTTTTCCCCACGGAAACTTTGTGTGTCTATTGTCTTTTATGTTTGCATCTTGTGATGATTGATATGCTTGCTATGATTTATATGCATTGATATACTGTACATGTTATTCTCTCAGTAAAGATCCTAGAGTATATTGATTTAATGCTCAAAATTAACATGGTATCAGAGCTTCCTTGAGAAGAAGACATTGTGTAGTGGTGGAAACCAGGGTTTTTTGTTTATTGGGTTTCTCTCCACAGATTTTGGAAAAGAAATATGATAGATTGACTGTCCTCAGCAAGGTGAATCTTTCTGCCCAATCAGAATTCAGTTCTGAGCACTTTCAGTTTTGACCCTAAAACTTAGGGTTTCCACAAAAATAGGAATTTCTGAAATTTGAAGACATAGTTGGAAGCTCCTTGGAAAAATCGAAGTTTAGAGCTTTGGATTGATATTTTTGGCTGGGTAATTCTCCATAAAATGTAAACCCTAATTCAGGGTCCTCCCAGTGAACCTGGGAAGACTAAAAGGCATTTATGAAGGGTGAAGCTTTGTAGATCTCAAATTCTGAGTACACAAGGCTGATCAGCTCATCAAGACGCATCTTTCTATCCTTTCATAAATGTTGAAATTCACATTTTGAATTTTTAGGGTTTCTCTAACAAACCCTAATCCGGGACGAGATCCAGTTTTCACCAAATCAAGTGGTAAGGCCTAAATCTTTTCTATTTCCATTTGAAGTACTCTTTAAGATGTCTCACCACACCAAGCTTGAGGATAAGCTTGAAGGGGCTGATAACTTTCGAGCATGGAAGTATAGGATTGGGTTAATCCTGGAAGAAAATGAGTTGGACTCTTACATAAGGGAAGAGGGTCCTGTCCCAGAGGAAGAAGAGGCTAAAGCCCTCCACAAGAAGAACTTGGTCAAGGAAAAGAGGATCATTGTTGATTCTATCAAGGGCCATCTCATCCCACATGTGTCATCTCTAAAGACACCCAAAGAGATGTTTGACTCCCTGACCAAGACATTTGAAGGGAAGAACATAAATCAGAAGATGAACCTGCGGAACCAATTGAAAGGGGTAAAGTTTCAGTATGGAGAAACCATTCAATCTTATTTTTCTAGGGTCTCTTAGATCAAGAAACAACTAGAAGCGGTGGATGAAATGGTGGAGAATGGTGAATTTGTCATGACCACTCCGAATGGCCTACCCAGGTCATGGGATTCCTTTATTCAAGGAATTTGTGCAAGAAGGAAGTTGATCTCCTTCAACAGATTGCGGGAAGAATGTTCTCAAGAAGAAGCTAGGCCCGTGGCCTGAGAAGAAAAGTTGGGAAATGAAGATCAAGATCTCACAGCACATACCAAGAAAGGTAAGTTCAAGAAGGAGCCATCTCATAACAAAAGACCTTCTCCCCACCATCACCAAAAGGGTAAGAAGGATCTGAGGTGATTCACCTATAATGAGAAGGGGCACTTTGCTATAGATTGTCCCAAGAACAAAAAGGGTTCTAAAAAGAATAAGAAAAAGGGAAACAAGAAGAGATATCATGCTCATGTTGGTAATGATGATGAACCTCCCAAGAAGAAGGCTTGAGCAGAAAGTGATGATGATGACTCACCAAGTGAAGAAGAGTATGTTCTAAACTCTACTCTCACAGGTACTATTTCTCATGGTTGCAATGATTGGTTAATTGATAGTGGGGCTTCTAAACACATGACTGGGTTTAAAGAATCTTTTGTAAATTTATCTGAACATGAATCACCCCATAAGGTGAAAATTGGGGATGATTATCAATACCCTATCAAAGGAAGTGGGGAAGCCTCCTACAAACTAAACTCTGGAAAGTCTTTGAAGATGAAAGATGTGTTATTTGTACTTAGGCTCAAGAAGAACCTACTCTCCATCTCTGCATTAGATGCAAAGGGCATGAGGGTTGCATTTGTAGATGGCCAAGTCCTAATGTGGCCAAAAGGTAAAATTATTGATGATGCAGTGGTGATTGGAAAACAAGAGGGAGGATTGTATAAATTTAAGGGACAACCTGAACATGCCATGGTACATGAATCCATGGAGCCAAGTGAACTTTGGCATAGAAGGCTTGCTCATGTACACTATAGAGCACTACCAATTGCAAGCAAAGCTGTAGAGGGTCTTCTTGAAATAAAGACCAAACATGAAGGTATTTGCAAAGGATGTGCCAAAGGAAAGAACATAAAGAAGGAATTTCCAAGCAGTGAAAGCAAGGCAAAAGGAATCTTGGAAATCATCCACTCTGATGTATGCGGTCCGATGTCATCCAGTTCTTTAAGTGGGTATGTTTACTATGTCTCTTTCATTGATGATTTCTCCAGGAAGACTTGGGTCTACTTCTTGCAAAGAAAATATGAAGTATTTGATAAGTTCAAGGAATTCAAAAACTTGATGGAAAATTTAAACTGACAAGAAGATCAAGACATTCAGATCCGACAATGGCGGTGAATTCACTTCCGGTTATTTCAAGAAACTATGCAGTGATTTAGGGATTAAGAGGGAGTTGACTTCTCCCTACAATCCACAACAGATTGGATTTGTAGAAAGGAAAAATAGAACAATCATGGAAGTAGCAAGGGAAATGCTGCATGACCAGGATCTACCCATGCATATATGGGTAGAAGAAGCTAGGACAACTATGTATGTGAAGAACATAACACCCCACAAGATATTGGACAACAAGACACCATAAGAGGTCTTCTATGGTAAGAGACCTGAAGTCATCCATCTCAGGATATTTGGTTGTCCAGTATATATACATGTTCCAAAGGAAAAGAGGACAAAGCTAGATCCTTCAGGAAAGAAGGGTATCTTTGTGGGTTATAGTGAAAGCTCGAAGGCTTACAGAATATACTTTCTAGGGTTCAAGAAGATTGATGTCAGCAGGGATGTAACATTTGATGAAAAATCAGCATTCATCAAATCAAGGAAGACACCTGTTGAAGATCATGAAGAACCAAAGGAAACTAGATTTCAAGTCACTACTATGACTGAGGCAATTCTAGATGTTGTTCATGAAATTGAAGATCCGCAAGAAACTGTAGATCCACCTCATGAGAAGGACTCTCACAAGAGGAAACCTGCATGGGCTAGAGAGCTCATTCAAAATGCAGAAAGGTATGGCATTACAGAAGAAGAACACAGAGCAAACAAGAGAACTAGATCACATACTAGCTATGTTGCTTTACTCTGTGATATCATGAACAAAGAACCTTCCAGTCATGAAGAGGTAGCAGAAAACAAAGAATGGAAGGATGCCATGGTCGAGGAATACCAATCAATAATGAAAAATCATGTTTGGGATGTAGTACCAAGACCTAAAGGGAAGTTTGTTTTGACTTCCAAATGGATCTACAAGATCAAGCATGTTGCAAATGGCAACATAGAGAAATACAAAACGAGATTTGTAGCTCGTGGCTTCTCCCAAAAAGAAGGAATCGACTATGAAGAAACTTTTTCTTCTGTAGCGAGGTACACTTCCATCAGATCAGTACTTGCTCTAGCAACAGTGATGAAATGGAAGATACATTAGATGGATGTCAATATTGCTTTCTTGAATGGTGTAGTCTAGGAGGAAGTGTATGTGGGGCAGCCACTTGGTTTTGAGACACATGATAGGAAGTCATATGTGTGCAGGTTGAAGAAAGCCTTGTATGGCTTAAAGCAAGCTCCTAGGACTTGGTATGGTAGTGTTATACCTCCATATTATACAGTGTCGCATCTCCACCACAAAAAGGGTTGAAGACACTTCCCCTACTGCTTTAAACCACTTAGAAGAGAAAAATGATGAGTGAACCTTGAAGGTAAACTTACCCTGACAAGTTTTCACCCAGCTGAGGCTTTATTTACCCTAACTACCGCACCTTTCTCAGTTATAGGTGTGCGGTAGTCCACACTACCGCGTTTTGCTCTGTCCCTGCCACACAGTAGTATCGCGTTATGCTCAGATTTCAGGGCGTGGTACTCTTTTTATAGCCTTTTTTTCATGGCTTTTGGGATTTTGGATTTTCGAGAGATATTGGAGGATTGGGATCCCTGATTCGATCTCAACTCATTTTCCGTGATTAGAAACCTTGATCCACTTACCTCTCCCTAGATCCACCCATCTTTCTTGTTGGTTAACCCTACCATACACTATAAAAGAGAGGCATTCCATGGGAATGGGGAGACTCTTAGAAGTACCAAACTTATGATCTTGCAGCATTGTGGAGATAGCTAGAGGAGGAAGCACTTGGAGCTGGAGGATTAGCTTGGACATCAAGCAACCTTTGTAAGCATTCTTCAAGTTTCTAATAAGATAACTTGTCTTGTTTTTCCCATTTCATGTGTATAGCATAAGTTCTTAGCATGGAATGTATCTAATCTAGATTTGAATCTAATATTTACTTCAAGGTGTTTGGAAGTTTGTATGTTTGTTCTTTGGTTGATTTCAACAGGTTCTACATTGGAGCTTTTTGGATCAAGAGCTATAAGCGGGACAAACGTCAGATTGAAAGGTGAGTCATATCTTTCATTGTTTCTGAACGCATGTAATCTTGTTGTGAAAGTTAGTTCAGGAATTTCAAGGTAGGATTTGTTTTGTTTTGTTCTTACCTTAGAGTCACTTAAGAATCTGCTTTAAGTTAAGAGAATTTTGACTTGTCCGTAGGGAAAAATTCTACCAAACAAGAATGGCGACTCCGCTGGTTTTGATTTCTACTTGATTGATTCAGTTCACTATCATCCATCTTTTGATTGTGATTTTTTGTTGCACTTCAAACCAGTTTTGAATCTTGGTCTTTTTTTACCTTCATTCACCCCTCCTCGCTGTATTTTGTCTCCCTGTATGATTACTGAGTCCCCTGGGCTAGCAACAACCCTGAAAACTCCATTTTCTTTTCTCAAGTTGCACTTTGTTCTTACCTTGCCACAGTACCGTACCTTCTGAACTGATTACAGCGCGGTAGTACCGCATCCCTTGAGTTAGTACCAGAGCGGTAGGTTAGCAGTATCGCGTTTTAGCCTCATTCTGCCCCGCGGTAGTGTCTGCAATTTCTTAAATTTTTTATCCTTGCTTGGTTTACTGAGTCTTTCTCTACCTTAGGTAGTGTTTGTTGTTTCCTGTTATCATCTTGGTCATTTTACAGTCTGTGTGGTGTGATTATTTCCTTGTTGTGAGCTTGATTTGTTTGAATTAGTGGCATTTTTGGCATATTAGGTCACTTTTCCAGTTTGATTGCATTGACTTGATTTTTTCACCACAACCAACCCAACACCACTGTTCTCTTTTACTGAACTCTGTAACTTTTACAGTCACATTGTGTTCATCATTTTCAGTAATTTAAAAATTATCATTTGAGAGCAATTCTGTTGTTTGAATTGAAAAAGTCTAATAGCATTATTTTGCATTAGGAAACGAACCATTGAATTTGCCACAAAAATTCTTATATTTGAAGCATCTTAGTTGTAGGATCAGTGCATTAAAAATAGTGTTTTAGTTTGGCTCTGTTTACAAAAAGAAAAGAAAAAATATTTTGCTTTGATTTTTAATTGCTTGTGAAAAATTTCATGCATTTTTTATTGAAGAACTCTCTCTCTTCCATAGCTAGATTTCATCGAAGACAAAGGATTATTTTTTATTCATTCTCATTTGCATGGTTTAAGTCGTCATAACACCATCAAGTTTCACATACATTACCTGATTGAGTAAGATAGCCACTAAAATTAATCTCCCTAATTAAACCAACATTAACCTCACTTGAGGAAATCAAAAGAATTTGGTAGTTAGGTAGGACACCAAGGATAGGCATCAAAATAATTCCCCCTTGTCGTTTTCATCTGAGACAAAGTTGTTGTCTTCTAGGGAGCTAAAATCCTCTAGTATTTATTGACACGGTCACAGCCAGTTTGTGGAGGGGCCTCCTGACTGTTTCTAACTTTCAGGGGTTAAACGGCCGCGAGATTGAGAACCAGACGGACTTTGTGGAATGCCACACTCCACTTAGCCCGAAGGCAACATCAATCATTGTCTTCCTCGGAAGGATGAAGTGCCCAAAACCTTTTCCAACGTGTCATGAACAAGGTAGCTTAGTGACTATTCTACTAGGGATTTTTTACCCAGGATCCCTTTCGGTAGAGGGATATCCTTCTTATATCGGTCTACAAGGATACAGCTTGTTGAGGTCTCTAGCTCTTAGTTAGGAGTTTGATTGTTATCTCATCTTTGTAGAGGGTCATTTTTCTTTTTAGGGATTGCTTGTTGGAATTTTGGCCATTCTTTTGATCAGCTCGCTTATTGAGACACCGGTCTCAGTATAGATTTTAGAGCCAGTTTTTTTGGCCTGCAAGCCTTGCTTTTTCTAGCTCCTCTTCTGCACACTCGACTGCATTAGAGTTTTTGAGTTCTTTGTTTACGAAACTGCCCCCGATTTTCATTTTCCTCTCATCATGTCAGAACCACCACGAAGATCATGACGAGTACAGGGCAAGAGCCCTCCACCACCACCACCGCCACGGACCTCTAGTCCACCTGCATCATGCATTCCCACTCCTACCGACCGCGGTACTGGTCGAGGGAACATTCCACCGCCGATACATACCACATCATCAGTGCCTCCTGTAACTGTTACTCACAGCACAGTCTCAGAATCTCTTGCAACTTCTGCAACTACTAGGACATCTGGGATTTCCACTGTCACTTCACCCGCTATTATTCCAGATATATCTGCCACAGTGGACACCATTATAGCGGCTGAATCTAGTACAGCCCAAAATACTAGACCAGAGGTCATCCTTCTACTTGATGTCAACACCTCTTGTCCATCAGACATTTTTCACGATGACACAGACGAATCTGTTGGTACCACTGAAGGTTCTGACAAGGATATACCTGGCTTGATTTCAGTCCCAGGAGGGTACGTCGAAGTTATTGAAAACACTCGACTTCCTGACACACTTTTTGAACCTGATTATGGCTTCATCACTTCCCAGGCGGAGCTTCCGCCTGTTATCACTACGTCACCCAGTGTTCATCCGCAGGAAACAAGTTCTTCTAGCAATGTACCTCATACTATATCTTTACCCAACCTCCCTCCGGGACATGAAATCATGGCTTCCATCCAGTCTAGTATGGTTAGTCTAGCAAACTCCCCGTTAGCATCGGCACAGTTTAGACACGACACAGAGAAAATGATCTCGACACCGTCTAGATATCCCCGAGTTACTCGTCCGTCTGACTATAGGGATCCCAACATCCCATCTAGCACAGAATTTCATCACTCCTTTGCAGACGGATCCGGACCTTCGGACATTACTATACCTAGGTTCCTACCAGATCCCCAAAACCCTTTTCAGGACATGAACTCGGACCCAGTTTTCGATGGTCCTCCTATCATTGAACATGCTATGGACGACGCTGATACCCCTGGGTTAAATTCCCCACATTTGCTGCCATCACCCATTTTTGGCGCACATTCCATGAGCGATAACCTAGTTTTTTCTCTGTCCTCGCCTGTCATATATGGACAACCCCCTCCACAAGTCGGTACTTTTGGCGCCGTTGGCCAATCCACACTATCATATTTGACTAGCGGCAGAAGAACACCTAGTCATACTGCTGGATCTTCCGTTTTGACTGGAGGATCACCTTCAGCCACTATTTACACTATCTCAGGAGGTGAACAACCGACTGCAGTGGTCCCCAACTCCAACATGCAAACCCCCCTGGTGGGCCATCAACCCAACCAGCTGGAGGAGAACCCTTTGTTGGGAACCCCATTATTAGTCAACAACCTCCTCCTATAGGGCCATCAACCCAACTAGTTGGAGGACAACCTTTTGTTGGGAACCCCGTTCCTAGTCAATAGCCTCCTCCTATAGGGCCATCCAACCCATCTGTTGGCGGACAACCCATTGGTTCCTTCCAATAACTCTCCCAACCAGTAGCATCTTCTAAGTATGGTATGTACAACACACCTGGCAGCGGGAAACCTTATTCCAGTGTTCCAACCGGACCTCATTCTCAACCTCCCCCGTCAGGTATGCTTCCTTCTTGGGAATCTCAAATCCCATAGAGTGGGGGTTACTCACTTTTTGGAAACTGGAACCAAGCTGGGGGGAAATCTCAGATTCCCCCCAACTTGAATTCTGGCTTCCCTTACCCTTCAGCTGCTACAACTCCATGGAACCCATCACTTCAATTTCCACTCGCTCCCCAAGGAGGAACGAGCCTTCCATGGACACCACCGTCGCAGCCACCCCCCAACCCTGCTATGGGAAACCCTCCACTTACACAGTATAGTGGTAACATTCCTGGAACACAACAATTCCAAGGAACTTTTTCCCAACATGGAGCAACAACCATCCCTGGGTTTCAGCAACCCCAGGGCACCATACCAACTCAGCAGAACATCCACCAACCGGTTACCTACACTCAACTAGTTAACCAGATGGCTTACTATCCACAGAATTTCCATCAGTACCCCTCGGGAAACACATATGGGTATAACACGCAGCAGTATGCTATGCAGGGGCCTCCAGGTTTCTCTGCACCACATGGTTATTACTCATACCCATAGACTAACCATCAACTTCCCTTTTTGGCCACACTTGATTTACCTGATTTGTCGAGGCTTATTAACGATCCTATATGGCATGAACCTCACTGGACACCTATTCTAGCCAAACTACCATCGTACATTCCTAAGTTAGATGCTAAGCCCAGGGAAGACCCCAAGAACCACGTGATGACCTTCCATCTTTGGTGTTCATCCAACTCCTTGATGGATGATTCCATTCGACCTCGGCTCTTCCAACGTACGCTTACTGGCACAGAAGCAATATAGTACATCGAGCTGCCACAACACTCTTTTCATGATTTCAACACCTTGGCTATGCAATTTCTGACTCATTTCCAGCTCCCCATCCGGTATGAGACTGGAACAGAACTGTTAACCTCATTGCGTCAAACCACTTCTACACAGATTTCAGATCACATCCATGAGTGGCAACGACGCTGTAGGATAATTAAGGCACCCATTCCGGATAAGCTACTTGCTGATTGGTTCACAAAATCCTTTTTGCCTCCCATAGCCAGAGATATCTCTATGCACGGGTCGGTTACAGAAGAATAAGCCATCTCGGCAGCCCAGTACATGGATTTGGTATACACTCAATGCGGTAGTTTACATGAACTTCTTCCTCATGCCGCCCGCGTTAACACTGATCCAACCAAACCTACCACTGAACCCCCCATTGATGGTATTGTCAGTTCAGTTAAGACCTAGCCTACTACCAACTCGACGGGACAACAAGCTTCTGCTTCCCCTGCTTTACCCCACGCTGCTTCAAAAATAACTACTTCTCCTGCTATTTCCTCCGAAGTGAACGCAGTTCAATCTACGTCACAACCATCCGGGGGAAAGAAGAAAAACAATCGTGGTAAACCCAAGAAAAACCAGCAGGAGAACCCCAAGCCACAACCCACCCAAAATGACCAGAAACCACGTCGAAAGGCTAAGTTTCCCTTTCTAATTTGTCAAGATGATCACTACACACGTGACTGTCCCTACAAGGATGAAGTCAACAAATTTGTTAAAGGATCCTCTCGCTCGGTAGTGTTAACTGACCCTTTCCCTCAACAGCAACAACAGATGGTTTCCCAAGAAACCCCATAAGGGGGCAACTGGTCCAATCCAACCCACGGAGAGATGTCCAAAAACCGCAAAATCCTGATGATGAGTAATGAAGAGATTCATATAGCCACTCGTTCAAAGACATACGACAACCCTCCAAGTTCAAACAAACAACCTGAGATAGCCAAAGGAAAATCTCCTATTGAAGATCCGATTCCTATTCCCCCCCCATCGGCCATCTCCATATCGAGAGACCGCTTATGGACACAGTGCTATGCCCACCCAAGGGCACCATACGAAAGGCGACATTTAATCCTAATGTGCGAGCTGCCCAAAACTACAACATTGTTGAGGATTTGGCTCAAGCACTTTGCGCCATGTCGACTATCGAGGTTCTTCAACACTGCCCCACGCAGCGTAGAACCCTACTTTCAGCATTGGGGGCAATGGACCCAGATACTTCAAACTCTATCATGTTTAACTTGGAACACGCCAAACCTAGGATTTCCCACCAGTTAGCCTTCCAGGTTCACATAAAAATCCATGGAAATATCATCCACCGCACTGTGTTAGATGAAGGTGCTTCCACGTCGATTATGTCTTTGAATTGCTAGAGAGATTTAGGCTCACCCGAAGTCACGACCTCTCCCACTACTCTCAGGGCGTTTGATGGACATGGCTTTCAACCTTATGGACTGATTCCCTCAATTGGTGTTGAACTGGGGGGAAAAACAGTATCCGTACACATTGAAGTTGTAGATGCACCATTGGATTACAATCTCCTACTTGGACGGAACTGGTTTTATGCCATGACCGCCATCGCATCTACAGTCTTACGGATTGTGTAATTTCCTCATGAAGGGAAAATTATCACTATTTATCAACTCGATTACTGCATCCCAGACTCCCATCCGAACTCCACCAACACCGTTCCGTTATTGGATCAACGTCGGTACTAGTTCCAAGACATAGGTGTTGGTCTCATGAAGGATTCCTCCCTCATCAGAGTTTTTCCAGAGCTGGGAACCCATGTTCAACCAGTTAACATGATTTCATCAAATGTCACCCCTTCCAATGATTCATGGGTGATTCTGAGTCCCACTTAGATTGAAAGCTACGACAACTCCATGCCCTTGAACAGAAACCTTGCAGCATATGAAGCGATCCAATCAGCCACCGATTGGGTCGACTGTCCTACCCATCATTCTGTGGCGTAGCTCTCGGCTGAAACTCATCCACACCCACCACTTTTCGATCCTCTCAATTTGATTTTTCCCACAGACGAATCAATTATGGAGGTTATGTGCGGTGATGAGCCACCATGGGGAGATTTTCATCATCGATCTTCATTCCCCACCATTTAGCCACTTGAGCCTGATACAAAATCTAGTACTTCACTTGGGATGGTTCAAACCAAGTTTCTCACTTCCCTCGACGAGGTATTTTCCGAAGGAAACTTGGCTAACCTTATGGAAACCACTCCCATTGATATTTCAGTGAAGCCTGGTATCATGGAAAACATTCATATCGGCAAAACATGTACTCCCCTTGAAATGGAGTTCTATAGTGCCTACTTCAAAACCTTCCGCGATGTTTTTTCTTGGAGTTATGAAGAAATGCCAGGAATATGCCCCTCGATCGTGGTCCACGAAATTCCAACCTTCCCTGGCACCCGACCAGTTCGGCAAAAACTTCATCCCGTCCATCCTCGTAAGGCAGCTGCTATTAAAGTAGAAGTTGAAAAAATTTTGCGTGCTGGTTTTATCTATCCTGTCCCATTGATAGAATGGGTATCCAACATCGTTCACGTAGCCAAGACACAGGGAATGATTAGAGTCTGTGTCGATTACCGCGACTTGAACAAGGCTTGTCCAAAGGAAAACTACCCAACTCCGTTCATTGACCAGATCATCGATAACTGTGCCGGAAGTGTCATCTTTTCATTTTTGTATGGCTTTTCTGGCTATAATCAAATCCATATCCTCCCAACCGACTAGCACAAAACAACCTTTATCTGCCCTTGGGGGATTTTTGCATATCGAAAGTTACCTTTTGGCCTTAAAAATGCCGGGGCAACTTTCCAACGGACGATGTCATATGCATTTCACGACATCAAACATATTGTAGAACCATATCTTGATGACCTTCCCGCTCACTCTCGAACCCGGGAAGACCATCCAGACCACTTAAGTGCCATTTTCGAAAGGTGTCATCGCTACAATATACGTTTGAACCCGCATAAGTGTGTCTCGTGTCTTTTGTGTAGAAGCTGGAAAACTGTTGGGCTTCATAGTCTCCAAAAGCGGGGTATGTTTAGATCCTGCAAAGGTAGCAGCTATCTTAGCCCTGCCTTCACCCACCAACATTCCAGAACTTCAATGTTTGCAAGGGCATGCAAACTTTCTACGCCGTTTCATCTGCAATCTTTCCGAGATAACAAAATGCTACATGAGGCTTCTCAAGAAGAACAATCCCTTTATTTGGGATGATGAAGCCCAACTCTCCTTTGACAATCTAAAGGCAGCCTTAACTAAAGATCCTGTGATCCAACCCCCTGATTACACACGGGATTATATTCTTTATCTCGCAGCTTCGACTTCCACCATCGGTATGGTGCTAGTCCAGGAAGACCACAACGGCATAGAAAATGTGTTATACTATCTGAGTAAGAGTCTTCTCGACTCTGAAACTTGCTATTCACATGTTGAAAAACTGGCTCTGGCAACAGTATTTGCTGTCTAGAGATTCCGACATTTCATCTTACTCCGTCGGACCACCGTTATAGCCGATTTAAATCCAATGTATTATATCCTCACGCTTCAGGTGCTTGGGGGAAAATATTCTCATTGGATCGTCATCCTTCAAGAGTTCGACTTGGAATTTTTCAAGGTCAAGTCCAAAAAATCTCTGGTCATTGCTGAGTTAATTTGTAAGTTGCCCCGTGCTACTAAGAAATCCAAGCCCATTGATTCTCTTCCTAACGAATCATTGTTCCTCATTAGCACGTCTAATCCATGGTACAGGGATATTCTATTATATCTCCAAACCCAACGCTTTCGCCTCGACCTCACTCACGATGAACGGCGACGCATCCGACATCACGCAAAATACTACCTCATAGTCAACGATACTCTGTATCGACATGGTTTCGACACCGTTCTTCGACGCTGTTTGACCTTAGATGAGGTGGAACGCATTCTTAATGACTGCCACGCTGGAGTATGTGGTTGGCATCTCTCTGGGATGGCTACGGCTCAGAAAATACTGCGAGCAGGATACTTCTGGCCCTCAATTTTCAAAGACTGCATTGAAACAATCAAGAAGTGTCCGCCATGTCATTCCTTTCATAGTAAAGCACGCTCGCACCCCGCTCCACTCCATCCTGTTATTGCCGTCGGCCCTTTTTCGAAATGGGGCATAGATTTCATGCACTGTAAGCCCACTTCAGCTGGGGGGCATAGCTATGTCATAGTAGCTGTCGACTATTTCACAAAATGGGCTGAAGCGATGCCTACGTATGCCGAGGACGGTAAAACAACAACACAATTCATATTCAATCATATTATAGCTAGATTTGGTGTCCCTCAGTCTATTGTGACTGATCATGGCTCCCATTTCAGGAACCATATGATCGAAGAACTAAGTGCCAAGCTGGGTTTTTGCCATGAAAACTCAACCCCATATTACCCACAACTGAATGGCCAAGTTGAAGCCATTAACAAAGTTCTGAAACGAATGATTCAGCGTATTGTGGGTACCCAAAAATCCAATTGGCACTTAGCTCTATTCTCATCACTATGGGCATACCGAACCTCAGTGAAAAGTGCTATTGGGTTTACACCATTCCAACTGGTGTATGGCCTAGAATCCATTTTGCCGATTGAATGTGAAATTCCATCACTCAAGATAGCCATAGAGCTGCTTCCCCACACCACTTCCGAAGAGGAACGGTTTCTATACCTAGCCAAGCTAGATGAAACCCGCTGCGACGCTGCTTTAGCTAATGAAGCTCATAAAAAACACGTCAAATCTCAATATGACAAATCTGTTCAACCTCGGATCTTCAATGAAGGTGACCTTGTACTTACATATGATCAAATGCATGATAAGCTCGGAAAAGGAAAACTTGAATCTATGTGGTACGGCCCCTTTACTGTAAAATGTGTCCTGGAAAAAGGAGCCTATGAACTAATCGATTGTGATGGTACGCCATTGGCATGGCCCCGCAATGGGCTATACTTCAAACGCTTCTATGCGTAAGGTTTCCCTACGCGGGTTACTTGTTGTACATAATGTACTTAGTTTGCTTTTACTCATTTTTTGGTGTGCGCATGGACCTCATGTATCCACTCTTACTTTGACTCGTGATTTTATGCGCAGATGTCTGCCTACTTCGGATTCGCCGATGGTGCAAGCCGACATACCCGGAATCTCGCTTCCGCAGCATGGGTAATCTATTCTCCCACTGGCAAGTTGATTTCATTAGGACCCAATTGTTTAGGTCCTGCAACCAACAATATCGCGGAGTACCATGCAGTTATTGGTCTGTTGATAGAGGTTGCTTTACTCGGAGTTGACTCCATATCAGTCTTTTTAGACTCCCAACTCGTGGTTTCTCATCTGAACCGTGTTTACACAGTTCACGATCCTATCTTACTTCGTTTATTTCGGAGGGTACGCCTCTTGGAACGATCATTTAATTTCATTTCATATCAACACGTACCAAGAGAATTCAATTGTATAGCTGATTCATGGGCTAACTACATTTTGGATTGGCATCTTGCCCATACATAAACACATATAAAAGATAAAATGCACAAGTCATTGTAAATAAATAGATCATGAAAATAGGTCCATATCACTGTATATAAGAGTGTTTTTACAAAATACATAAAGTTTGTGTCAAAGACAAAATTTGGGACCAAATCCCATACAAAAATTTGGCTCTCAAAGCCTACATATCGTATACATGCCGCAAAAAAAAAAGAAACCATCTATGGAGATCTAGGAGATCTATCATGTCCCTCATCAGATTCCTCGCACTGATGGTGATAACATACTACAACTCGAGCCACCCTACGAAGAAGTCGGCCAATACGACTAGGCACACCTATAGTATGCCGATGGCGATGTAAAGGGACGTCATCCATCCTCATAGTAGGAATACCATGAGTCAAGCCCTTTAAGTTCCTCTCTATGCCCGAACGCCTCCTACTTCGTCTTCGTCCTCCTCCTCGTCAGGTACAGCTCGACGATCAACACCACCACGACATAAGGGCGAGTACCCAGTTGGTCTCTGTGGTCCACGATCTGCAACATGCATGCGAACATACATTAGAAATCACTTACACATTCTAAAAAGCAATAAAAATTATATATTCAAAAAGGAAAAAATATATATCCATGAAGGTCATACCTGATTTATCCCAATATTCATCCTCTGGCAGTGCCAAGTCGATGTCCTCGCGGAAGTCCACCCCTGAGTAGGGGTAGTCATCGATCATAACTATCTTCTCCTCGAGCCAGGAGAAGAAATCCTCACCAAACGCCAACCGCTAAGGTCCCCCAAGATGCCCTGCATAATCACTCCATCGAGCCATCCATGGCTCGGTAGGTGGACGGTGGGGCATAGATATCCGTGGATGCAGCAATGGCACCCTCACCAAAAAGAAGGTGACCAGGATACTCCCATAACCAAATTGGGAGTTCTCTCCAACTCTACACTTGTGCACTTGTTCTTTAAGATTGGTCAACACCGCATCACACCAATTAAATACTGTTCCAGCCATACAATCCACTGCCAGGTTCATCTGGGTACGGGATGCCTGATGCGGACCCACACTCCCTGCTGCACATGTGATGGTGAACAAAACAGTTTTTAAAGGAAGTTATGTAACATCTTTTATGACCACTTTGCCACTTTTCTTACTCGAACCCTGACGGTAGTACTGAGGAATCAGAGCATCTGTGCTCATCTCTGAGGCTGTGTATCTAGTAAAGTTCACTCGGGCCCCTCTTTTCGAGAGGCCCGTGAGGAAGTAAATATCCTCAAGCTGAATTCCGAGAACATGCTCTCCCACTTGGAAAGCTTGAATGTCAGGGTCCCAGAATTGGATAAGATGGGTAAGAAGTTTGGCTTGCTGATGAATGCCTTTGGTCTTAAAGAATTTCAACAAACCACACTCCCGTAATGCAGCCATGGTAGGAAGGTCATTTTCAGTCTCCAAATCATCTACTTCGTGCTCTCTCTCTTTCCAACTGACCATTTTGAGCCAAACAAATTGCAAACTCCTGCAAAAGGTCAAGGGAAACATTTAGTAACTATTTAATAACTTGGTTTTAGGAAAACTTTTGAGAAAAATCGATTGTCATCTTAAAAATCGTCTTCATCATGCCTGGGGCACATCTTGCCGCGTGGTACTGCATAGTACCGTGTTTCAGCTTAAATACATAGCGCGGTACTGTCGAACAGTACCGTGTTTCCCGATATGGGCCCCACGCGGTACTGTGAAGAGCGATTTTTTCCCAGTAGGGCTCGCCCAAAAAATCATTTTTTCTTACTGAAAGCAAATTGTTCATACATCAAATGAAAGAGAAGTTTGAGAGCTTTTACTTGGCGCAGACGGTTGTTGAAACGGTGTCCTGAAACTCCCAATATGGATCCTTGAAGTTTTTGCTCCTCAAATGGGTAAAATATCCTCTTTGGGTAAAAACTCAAATGAAATGGTAAATTTCTATTTTTAACCATCCTTTTATAGCTTTTTCACCTATTTTTTAATTATTATTTTATATGGTTAAAATAAAAATCCATTTCACATTGCTAATATCCGGTTTTATGAGCACTTCATTGACAGGATCTCCTTCAAAAAGTGAAATATTCACACTGGCGTTTATTCATTGTTTGACCTTCATTTTGAGCCTACTTTATCTTTTTCGTGCTCTGGATTAAAACTTGAAAAAGATTCCAAGCGCTTTTACACCCATGTCGTGCTTATCAAACTCAAGTAAATGGTGTCGAGTACGGTCAGCTTTACTCATACTCATTAAACAATGAGGAAAGTATTATCCTGGTTGTATTTTATTCTCTTTTCGGGCCAGAATAATTAAAAATTACGAAAAATACCATAGGAGTCCATAGTTAAGCTCTTTTCAAACTCCCTGAAATTGAAAAGATTTCCAAGTGATCTTGACTCTTTCACACTTGTAAAAGTATTTGAAAGGTCGTCTATTTGGTGATAGGTTACCCCTTTTTCGGCCCGTCTAGACTATTTACGAGAAAGGTATACCTCAGTCAATCTTGACTGGGAGAGTTCTCTTGGGAATTGTTTTACACTTTTTCGGGATCGAGGGACTAAATTTATGAAAAAGTACATTGCGAAGGTTCCTTTAAGTTTTTCAGGCTCTCTAAATACGAAAAACTACCGAGTTTTCCTTCCTTGGGCTCGTTAAAATTTAACATCGAAGGACCCACTTTGGGGCGAACCCATCCTTTCTTAGGTTCGTAAAACATGTGAGATTGGACTCATCCATGAGATGAGCTACACCGAGCATCTATTATCCTCTTCAAGCTCGAAAAACAACAAAGAGGTACTCGTCTATCATGTCGGGGGAATATGGGGAACAAGTCAAGTTTGTTATGGTAGCTTGTCAATCGTTACGTTTGAGCATGGCATGTGTCTGTCTCTTGTCTATACTGGGTATCTATTTTTCACTAAGTAATAGTCATCATCTTGAGTCGTCTCCCTGGCCACGAGCCTACTCATTCGGTGTCTATCCTCTGCTATCAATAATCCCTGCTGCCAAGTCCTGTTACATGTCGTTATATGTTCAAAGGGTTGCATTGTTCAGAGTCGTTCATTGTGTCAAGCCTCCGCTGTGTCAATACATACTCCATTGTTTCATCATCTTATCGTTCATGCTGATTTCATGTCGATGATGTGGGAATCATTATGGCCCACCTTCAATGAGTCTATTCCCGTTGACACCAAATCACTATCCAGGAATTGGACTTAGGAATCAACCATTAGTACCTTGGTACCTGCATGCCTCAATGGCAGGTTTCCTCGTGTTTGACAGTAGGTTTACATCATTGACGTCTAATCGAACGATCTCTCGAATGCTCGACATCAACTCATCTATTCGCATTTCGTTGAGATGTACTTCAGATACCTTGGGGATCATCGTCATCATTGGTGATTTCCCTCGGATTTGTTAACGGTTCACATCATTGACCGGTAATCAAATGGTTTCTACCATGTTCGACTTCAACACTTTGTAATCACATGGCTAGATTCGTATCATTTGCGATTGGGTAGAAGACCCTGGGCGCACCTTTGTATCTTGATTGTGTCCAGGTTGCGATGGAGATATCCTTTGTATTGTCACATAGATCCACTTATTGTATTGGTCGTGGCTGTCTCATTATTGTCTCATGGATCTACGCTTGTTCATAGTAGCCATGATCTCTCCACAGTCTATATCATCTCAGCACTCATGGATCTGCAATTGATTGGTTGGTAGCCATGCTTTGAGTCATTTCTTTCTGAGCATGGGGATGCCCGCCTCGATGGTATATCTAACACTTTGTTTCTGTTTCAGCTCCTTGTCTCTCTCCTCGATGCTATCTCTGCACACTATATTTGTAAAGTCTTTCGACCATCAGTCCCTTCTGACCTCACACTTTAGGGGGCATCTGTTATACCCCCATATTACACAGTGTCGCATCTCCACCACAAAAAGGGTTGACGACACTTCCCCTACTACTTTAAACCACTCAGAAGAGAAAAATGATGAGTGAACCTTGAAGGTAAACTTACCCTGACAAGTTTTCACCTAGCTGAGGCTTTATTTACCCTAACTACCGCGCCTTGCTCAGTTATAGGTGCACGGTAGTCCACACTACCGCGTTTTTCTCTGTCCCTACCACACGGTACTACCGCATTATGCTCAGATTTCAGGGCGCGATACTCTTTTTATATCCTTTTTTCCATGGCTTTTGGGATTTTGGATTTTCGAGAGATATTGGAGGATTGGGATCCCTGATTCGATCTCAACTCATTTTCTGTGATTAGAAACCTTGATCAACTTACATATCCCTAGATCCACCCATCTCTCTTGTTGGTTAACCCTACCATACACTATAAAAGAGAGGCATTCCATGGGAATGGGGAGACTCTTAGAAGTACCAAACTTATGATCTTGCAGCATTGTGGAGATAGCTAGAGGAGGAAGCACTTGGAGCTGGAGGATTAGCTTGGACATCAAGCAACCTTTGTAAGCATTCTTCAAGTTTTTAATAAGATAACTTGTCTTGTTTTTCCCATTTCATGTGTATAGAATAAGTTCTTAGCATGGAATGTATATAATCTAGATTTGAATCTAATCTTTACTTCAAGGTGTTTGGAAGTTTGTATGTTTGCTCTTTGGTTGATTTCAACAGGTTCTACATTGGAGCTTTTTGGATCAAGAGCTAGAAGCGGGACAAACGTTAGATTGAAAGGTGAGTCATATCTTTCATTGTTTCTGAATGCATGTAATCTTGTTGTGAAAGTTAGTTCAGGAATTTCAAGGTAGCATTTGTTTTGTTTTGTTCTTACCTTAGAGTCAGTTAAGAATCTGTTTTAAGTTAAGAGAATTTTGACTTATCCGTAGGGAAAAATTCTAGCAAATAGGTAGGATGGACATTTTCCTATCTAGTTTGGGATTTACCAAGAGTAAAGCGGATTCCAACATTTACTACAAGGTTGAGGAAGGAAATCCTGTGATACTACTCCTATATGTGGATAACCTGTTTGTTACAGGTAATGATAGTTTGATTGTTGATACCAAGAGGAAGCTTGCTGCCAAGTTCAAGATGAAGGACTTGCGGATGATGCACTATTTTCTAGGCATGGAGGTGTGGCAAAGTGCAGATGGGATCTTCCTTGGATAAGGGAAGTATGCAGTAGAGATCCTGAAGAGGTTCGGGATGATGGACTATAAGGCCATGGCCACACCTATGGCATCGAACCTGAAGCTTTTGTGTGATGCTGCATCTTATCTGGTTGATGTCACAATGTATCATCAGATGATTGGGTCCTTGATGTACCTAACGAACACGAGACCATATATTTGTTTTGCGGTGAACACATTGAGCCAGTTCCTGACATATCCGAGGAGTGTTCACCTAGTTGTTGTAAAGCATATTCTGAGGTACCTGAAGGGTACAGTTGATTATGGGCTCAAGTATGATGTGAATCAAAAGTTTAACCTGCAGGGTTATGTTGATTCAGATTGGGCAGGAAGTGCTGCATATATGAAGAGCACTTCTGGGTGCTACTTCAGTATGTGATCAGGTGTGATCTCTTGGTTTAGCAGGAAGCAGTCCTGCGTAGCACTGAGTACAATCTCAGAGTATGTTGCAGCTTGTTCAGCTAGTTGTGAGGCAGTATGGCTTCAGAAGCTATTGTCTGAGTTATTTGATCTCGTGCTGGAGGCTACTGGTAACTTTTGTGACAACCAGAGTTATGTGAAGCTGTCTGAGAACTCGGTGTTCCATGATAGGTTGAAACACATTGAGATCAAATATCACTTTATCAGGGATATGGTGCAGAGAGGAGAAGTGAAGCTCCTGTATGTTGCGATGGACTAGAAGATTGCAGATGTGCTAACGAAACCACTAGCTAGACTGAAGTTCGAATACTTCAGAGAGAGGCTTGGTGTTCTTCAGATTGATGACAGTTTGAGGAAGAAGTGATGGACACATTTGTAGGATCCATTCCAAGCATGGTGAGAGGAGGATCCTACCATGGTTGTGGATATAAGCGCTGGATGATGAGCATCAATACGATGCTCTAGTTACTGCTCTGTATATGCATCATGTTGGATGCTTGGATATGATCAGTTGGATCATTTATATGTATATGTATGTACGCATCATGATGGACATTGGATATGATCAGTTAGATCATTTATATGTATATGTATGTACGCATCATGTTGGATGCTGGATATGATCAGTTGGATCATTTATATGTATATGTATGTACGCATCATGTTGGATTCTAGATATGATCAATTGGATCATTTAAATGTATATGTATGTACGCATCATGTTGGATACGAGATATGATCAGTTGGATCATGTGTATGTATTTGTAGTTGTATCAGGTGGATACATTGTATTATCAGGTAGATCATGTATGTTGATATGTATCAGGTATGATCAGGTGTATCATGTATTTGTATATGTATCAGGTAAATACATTGTATGACCAGGTAGATCATGTATGATGATATGTATCAGGAATATACTGTGTATGCATCAGGTGGATGCATTGTATGATCAGGATGATCATGGATGACGAGCTTCAGGATGTTGATCCAGATGACATGCAACAGGATGATGTAGTGTTGATGATCAGGATGATCATGTATACATCAGGATGATGTATGGTGAGTATTAGGTTGATACTTTGTGGCCATGGACAGGTTGTGCAGATGAGCATGTAAGTAGACCTGGGAGATCTAGACAAGATGAAAAAGGCCTCAGATGCTCTTTCGAGGCATTGTCCTATGGCATGTAAGTAGACCTGGGAGATTTGGATAGGATGAAGAAGGCCTCAGATGCTCTTTCGAGGCATTGCCATGACCACATGTAATCGGACCTAGAGATCTGGACAAGATGAAAAAGGCCTCCGATGCTCTTTAGGGTTCTTGCTTGGCAAGACATCCTTTAAGGTTTTGTGGTAGGATTCACATGTAATCAGACTTGGAGATCTGGACAAGATGAAAAAGGCGTCAGATGCTCTTTAGGGTTCTTGCTTAGCAAGACACCCTTTTAAGGTTTTGTGACTGTCACATGTAAAAGATCCTGGGAGATCCTATAGGTCAGAGTTGTGTACCTGTAACAGCCTAGGATTCTCTTTCAATATTTTGTGATGAACGTAATAAGTTGTGAGTATTCCATAGTATGGCCAGTGATGATGAAGACCTACAAGTAGTGGGCCTACACCCAGTATGAAAAAGGACTAGCTCTGTAGAACTTCCTATGACGAGTAGATTCAGACATTTACTGAGATAGTAGCAGCAGTGATGATGACAATGATTCAAGGACGATGATTCGCTGATGATGATCCAGAGAAGAAGACTTGTGCTAGCAGATCTGTGTCGAGAAATGCCTTCCTAGTTAAGAGGGAGTGTTGATGTATATGTAACTTTGAAATGTATTTCATCTATTTATATTGTGCTTCTATAGAGATGTGTTATTCCTCTATAAGGAAGTGTCGTCATTTTTACTGACAAGTGTCGCAAGTGTCGTAACTTGCCGATGGGTTATTAGACCACCATGTGTGGGGTTGACCCTGATTAAGTTAACCATGCGTTATTGTACTAATCTAGACAAGTCGGCCCCATAAGTTTATTGAGTAGTCAGGACAAGTAGAAATAGAGATCTCCCGATCTCTATTTTGATCACTTCATTACTCACTTATCCATCACTCGGAAAGTGGCACAAATGTGAGGAGGATGATCAAGTTCTAGGAAAAGACTATCTCTATGTACTTGGGTTGTACTTTGGCTCTATCATTGCTCTATCAATATTTGAGGAAGTTGTGGGGTTTTTCACCTTAGGGTTTTGGCCACAGAAACTCTGTGTGTCTATTGTCTCTTATGTTTGCATCTTGTGATGATTGATATGCTTGCTATGATTGATATGCATTGATATACTATACATGTTATTCTCTCAGTAAATATCCTAGAGTATATTGATTTAATGCTCAAAATTAACAGTCAAATTCCAAAAGGCACTTCTCACACATAAATATCAAATATACACCAGTGTTTTAATTATGTGGTTAAAACCCTCAAAGGAGGAAACAATCCATGACCTCAACCAATGCTCCCACTTGAGGTAATATATTATCTTAAATCAAAATAAATTTAAAAGAGATTTTTTCAATAGTCAATCACAAACAAATGACCCTCCATGCTCTTTAAATAGATTTCATGGACCAATTAGGTGTTAATACATAGATCAAGTGTTTTTAAGGTCGATGAGACGATGAATCATCAGATCATTTCATGTCTAGAACATAACCATCATTGTCAGATCATACAACTACAAAATTACATAAAAAACACACGAAAGAAACACACTTTAACCTAAAGATGCATCATACCAAGTTGAACTTAACTAATTGCTATGTGTTAAAAGATCCTAACACGTTTAAATTATTTCATGAATATTCAATTTACAACATAACTTCAAGGAAAGTGTTATCCAACATTCATATAATATTTTTAAACCAACATAAGACCATATCAGATAAGAATTCCAATTAATATAATATTTTCACAATCAAGTTTTATAATATCCCAAATTTTGGACTAACTATTTCTGTTGTTATATTGGGCGACGGCCCCAGCACATATGTTTTATTTTGAGTATTGGGCATGAGCCCTAGCACCCATGATTTATTCTTTTATATATTGACATATTGGGCATGGACCCTGACTGACTTATTTATTGAGTGTATACTGGGAGAGGAGGCCCTAATGTTGTGGTTATGTTCTTTAGCAAATGATGTGGGTACAAGCCCTAATACACTGAGATGATCTTTTGTTACTTACTGTGCAGAGCTATGATTTTACATGATTGACTTATGGGTGTGTTGAGCATGGACTCAGAAACACACATATAATCTACGTATTGGGCATAAGCCCCGATGTACCTAGAGGAATGTTTATGTACTGGGAGTAATCCCTGAGGTACATTGAGTGTTGGGCATATTAAGCCCTGGAGCACTCCAAGCTTGATAAATGATTACCAGATTCGAGGCCACTTGAATATTATAGACATGCCTCACAACCTAATTCTAGCACTAGTGTTGAGCAGGAGGCTCTAGAATTGCACTAGCGTAATTCCCATGTGAAAGTGTTGAGTTAAAAGGCTCTGAAGAGCACTCGGGGTTACTAAATCTCAAATTGTTGAGTCGGAAAGGCTCTGAATAGCAGTTCTATTTTCATCACATTTATTTAATTTGGTTAAATGATTCATCTTCTATCTATCATCAAATACTACGGGAACTACCATGTTAAATGAGGGAATCCGGCATGCAAGAAAGAGACTAGAGGTGCTTATCCAAGCTTACCAAAAGACCGTCCAAAGAATTGGACCTTGCCCTTAATATTAAAAGAAGTATCATGTGAAGCTACATAATTAAATAAAATATAATCACCATAACTTAAAACATGGGTTGAATAAAAGTAGCCTTATATAAATAACATGCTTAAGGATCTCAAAGTTAAATATTATTATTAAAAAGCGTTAATAATAATGATGTTAATATTTATTTAATAATTATATTTCTTTGCATATAGTTTATGCATAGTTGGCTGCAACATTATTTAAATATTATTAATAATGTTATTAATATTAAGTAAGAATTATTATTATTATTATGAAAAGGTTTATTTAAAATCACTTCTAGTTAAAAAAAAAAGAAAAGTCCTAGCTCCGCAAGGACTAGATATTTGAGGATAATATCTTTTAAAGAATATTAATTATTTAATTTTAAAGAAACTAGATAATTATTCCAGCAGCCATAATTCAAGATTCCCCTACTTAAAAAAGGCAGATTCTGAATTTGGGGATCATCTTTCTTTTTCATTATCATTCTCTCATGGTAATTAGAGAGAATTCTCTGCTCCAAGAACTGAAGCAGCCCCATACAATTTTTCCAGATCTGAACTAGTAGTGAACCTAGAGCCTCTATCTCTTATTGTATGTTGGAACCAGCTTGGGGGGATCTAGTTAGAACCAGGAACGATCTAAGGGTCATGGTTGGGAGGAACATGGTAGCCCCAAAGTTATCCAGCTAAGGAATCATTCTAGCAAGTCAGCTAAGCTTGGAAGATTCTACACTAATTATTGTTTGAGTGTGCGGGCTTCTACAGAAGAGGAACAAGTCGCCAAGCAACTAGGTATGAATTATCCAACTTCCATTTCAAGTTATAATATAACTTAGGTAGGTAGCATAAATCTGATATTGCAACATTGTTTTGTTTTTATCCCAAGTTGCTTAGAATATTAATTACTTATAGGAACCAAACCCTGTAACTAGAACTGTATTAAACTCAGAAATTCGATTTATGAACCAACAGAATGTCTAGAAGGTCTATACAAGCTAGCATGTGCTAGATATCCAAGCTTATCAAAAACCTATAATCCATCCTTATTAAATTATATGACTGAATGTTCTTATCAGCATTAATATATATTTAAATGATGAAATAGTATGATATGTTTTAGATCAATGTACAGCTAGGGTGATATTTTTGATACGCATTGTTGTTCTTGTAATTATCTCTAAACCCTCTCTCAAGTTTTTAAACCTCAACGTTTCTCAAACCTGAATAAATTTCCTTCTAAACTACTAACCCTTACGTGGGAAAACGAAATCGTTGCAACAGTAGACAAATCTTTTCGGAATTAGGATTGCCATCACCTTATATTTCCTTTCTTTCAAACCACCGAATAGAAATAGAAAAAGTAACAACCAGACATCGAAACTCGTAGAAACATCACACATCAAGTTTTGCAGACTCAAAACATTCGTATCTATTAATTTTATGTCCATTCAAACCAAACTAAAATGTCTTTCCCCTTTATCAAATGTTAGTATCGTTATATTTCATTCCACGATAACGACCTTTATTTTCTTCTCACAGACAGTAAACATGAAATCGAAGGTAGACTCAAATGTTCCATTATCTAGACTTCCAGGAAAACATAATGTAAACACAAAAAGATAACGCAGGACCATACAACCACAATCGTTTCGTTGAGTCTAGTTAAACCCAGAACCATTTTACCATTTCAACTTGCAATCAAAACCCGGACAGGCTCTTGTCCTAGTTCAAGGATCAAACACCACAACAAAAATGATAGACACCTCCCCATACAATTTCAATCGATATTCACAGGTCGAGATATCAAGTCTCGGGAGCAACTCAATTTCCCAGGCTGCTATTAATAAACTAGATCTTCAACAGAAGTACGACCGGCATCAACGAACATAGAAATTTCATTTCAAAGTACAAATCATTCACCTACAGGATACAAGCAACGACAACACATACAAAAGATTAAACAAACATTACTTCTCATACTCCTTAAGAAAATGCAAAGACAAGACAAAATGCAAGCCATACATAGAATTTCGTAGAGAACCCATATCGCTACTTATTATTATTACCTATTCAGTGTTCATTTAGAAAAATGCAAACCCAGGTTTTACATTATGAGCATCATATCCCATTACAAAAGCTTAAAAATACTCATAGATCCAAATGGCCAAACTGATACACTAACCAGAGAATCGCTCCATGGTTGTGTGTCCTCCCAACACAAATAGATACATTTAACAAATGGTCCAGCCAATGACGACCTCCCAGAACTCCAAATAAGTTACGGTGAAACCAAATAGGGAATTCACAAAGTTCCTCATAACAACTACAAACAATACCACTCCATAGAGGCGAGAGGAAAGGGTAAGGGTTGGTAGACCCTGAACTTACCAGTTGCAATGCCATCGAAGTTGAGAGTACTAGCCATCAACTAGTAGCCATGCAGAGGAGGAATTCCAACAATCACCTGCCAAGTAAATAAACAAAACGAAGATAAACCCTGAGATCCATATCAAATTCTGGTTGAAATGTAGCAGAAAACGTAGCATGGGTAGGGATAAACATTACCTGTTTTTCAGTCTTCATCCCTGCGTATAAATCTCTATATGGTGTGATAATCATGAGCAGAGCTCAGGTCATGGCACAAAACCCTCCAGGCGCAACAAGGGACTACCCACGACTAAAATGAAAACAAAGGATCACGTTCGCAAATGTAAAAACCTTGTACTGATTCTTTCCCCTTGCTAGTTGGTCACCAAAACCCTATCGTCATCACATGGGATAGTAAATCCCCCACCTAATATCATTTAATGAAGTTCAATTTATCACCCAAAGTGCTATGGTAGAAGGTTGTGTATCCATCAACGGAGTAATGGTATGAAGGTATGCTTTTCCAAGTTTTACACCATAGTTATTTACACCAAGAGTCATTCACACTTTATCCACTTACACATTAGTCATTCACACTTTGATCATATAACATGCCAACACATAATAGTAGGATTAATAAGGAGAGTTTCCTCATGGTAGCACCTGCATTACAAATATGAAACAATACTTTAGCGAATTGCTAAGTAAGTCCATAACTCCCAAGACTACCCTTACCTCTCGGCAACTCTATCAGGGGTACTTCTTCCGTTCTTAAAAACACCAGTGTTGCATCACGGGCCTCAAATTTCATCAACAAGAGTCCTCCTCACCTGAAGTACCAATTAGACTTTTATAAATATGCACATGATTTCTTAAAACAGTAAGAAGGATATTTTTATTATTGTACTCTAACATTAGTACACTTGAGACAAAATTACCTTATCTACCCTACACATCGCTTCTGTAGAACCAAAAGAATAAATAAATAGGGAGACTATGTTACTTAGGAAACTGAAACTATTAAATGTCGCAAGCAAGTACAGGGCATTTTTATTAGTGCTGAAGTTAATTTACAAAGCATCGTCGTTAAATAGCTTTTATTTTAGTAATGGAAAATTTTAAATTTTTACTATTTTTAGGGACATTACAAGTGGTATCAAAGCCCAGCTACAAAACTAAGTGACCTATGGGCTCATTACAAAAAGAACATCCACAGCAAGATACCCGTTAAACATAAAACATACATTTAGAAATTTTGTTTTTTATGAGAAAATAAACTAACAGATGTTTTGCTCTTGATACTTATATAACATTGTAGGTAGGTACAATCATTGTCTGAAAATGAATGCAGAATAGGGCAGCAACATACATGGAAATCTGAACTCTCCACCATTAGAGCAAGAAGTCGTAGTGGAATTAAACTCATATTTAATGAAATCTATGCAAAATCTAGAGGCTGAATTCCAAAGTTTCAGAGATGATAACATGTAGGAAAGAAGAGAGCATCTGTAACATCTCAAAATTTCATAAAAATTTAAAATTTTTAATAACAACATTTATTATGATAATAATAATTTTGGAAATAATAATTGAGATTATGACAACATTAGTTGTACAGTTGTTAATACTAAGCATGCATTATTTTCTGTTTAGTAGCAATAAGATAATGACATTTATAACACATAATTAATAAACATGATTATGATGACAATGAATAAACAGATTGGGAATAAGTTGCGACATTGTCTCTCTTGAAAAGATACTAACAGTTTGACTTTGCTGCATAAGGGTGTCCTACGAGATACCTTGGAGCTTACTTAGCTCCAATGCTAAAGCTTATTGAATGTCCTGAGAAAATCTGTAGGGCAACAAATAGCCCAAGAAGACTGTTTCACCCAACCAATTCCTGAAAATAGTCAAGTACTCCCTTAGAACTCTTGAGCCTGTTCACTAAACCACCAAGAGGAAGAAACTTAGGAAATAGAGCTTCTTCTTGCAGTAATAAATAATTTATGAATCTTCAATAGCTAGCAGTCCAATAGACCTGCACCAGCATCTCTATTTCTTCTCAACAATATGCAGACTTAAGATTGCATTCACAACTAGCCTCCCTATTCGAATCTCTCAGTGATCACCTCATGGACATGAGGAAAATATTCTGCAAAAATATTGATTAAGAGCTTCCTGCTCAATTCGAATTTGCCTTTATAGGCCGCCTAGGCCTTTTCAGATGTTACTGGGTCATTGAATGACCTGTCTACTCACTCCCTCCACCTGGGGGATAATGCCCTATTTTTAGGGGTAGTTATCCCATAACCAACAACTAGTGGTGTGATGCAATTGTTGCCATCTGTCCCATAGCTTCCAACATCTTCCATTCCTCCTAGTGGGTCAGTGAACACTCATTTAACAGTCCTCTTGGGTGTTTGTCTCCTAATTAATTTATTTAAATAATAATATTCAGTAATTACATTCATCCATGATCAAAACTGATCATAATTACAAAACTTTGTAATTAAATTTAACATAAATTATTTTGCAAATAAAATAGTAATTTTCAGAAATTTGGGTAGGTGACAGACACCCCCCCTTAAGTCTCAACATCATCCTCGATGTTGGTTAATTCACTCCTTGATTGTTCCTGAAACAGAGTTGGGTATGTTGTCCGCATACTACTCTCCAACTCCCAGGTTGCCTCTTCTGGGCTAAGGTGCTTCCATTGCACCTTCACTTGCCTAATGCTGCGATTCCAGAGAATAGTTTCCCTCCTTCCGAGGATACAATCCGGTTCCACCGGAAAATCTCCGTCTTGTCCCACCTGTATATATTTCCAGTTCACAACATGAGTAGTATTGTGCACATATTTCTTTAAAAATGATATATGAAAAACATTATGTATTTTTAAGTTTGGTGGAAAATCCAGTTGGTATGCCACTGCTCCAACCTTAAACAGTATTTCAAAAGGACTGCAATACCTAGGTGCCAACTTGGCATAGCTCCCCAATTTCAGGGAACTCTTTTTCAGTCTTACCTCGAGGAATACATGTTCACCAACCTGGAACTCTTTATGAGTTCTTTTTGAATCTGCTTGACTCTTTTTCCTATCTTAGGCAACTTTTAAATGTCCTTGCACCTGTTTCACAATTAGTTCTAACTCCTGCAATAATTCAGGTCCTAAAACAACTCTATTTACTGGATCATTCCACGAAATAGGTGTATTACATTTCCTACCATAAATAATTTCAAAAGGACTAAGTCTAGCCGATGCATGATAGTGATTATTATAAGCAATTCTGCTAAGTGCAAGTAGTCTTCCCACTTACGAAGCTGATCCTTAACATACATTCTTAATAATACTTCTAAAACTTGGTTTACTCTTTCTGTCTGATTATCCGTCTATGGATGAAATGTTGTACTGAAATTTAAAGTTGTGTTCAACCCTTTAAACAGTGATCTCCAAAAGTTATCTGTAAACTTCGAGTCACAATCTGAAATTATTACTTTCGGTATTCCATGTAGTCTAAAAATCTGTTTCATAAAGATCTCTACAATATCTGGAGCTTTATGAGTAGTCTTTACGGGTATGATGTGCTTCCTTGCTGAGTTTGTCCACTACCACCATGATAGAATCATGTTGTTTTTTATTTTTAGGTAATCCAGTAATAAAATCTATGTTGATCACATCCCATTTCCAATTTGGTATCGGTAATAGCAATCGAGCAGGATGTTGGTGTTCAACCTTCACTTTTTGACAATCCAAACATCTAGCTATGTACTCTACTACTTCATCCTTCATTCTCGGCCAATAATATTCTTTTCTTAGCATAGTAATGGTATTTTGATAACCTGGATGACTAGAATAGTGACTTTTATGCATTTCATTTGATATCAGAAATTTTATTTCTAGTATGTCTGGTACATACAATCTTTTTTTAAACAGTAATAAACCATTTTCCTTCATGCTGTAATCTGCCATATAATTTTCAAAACTGTTGTTTGCTGTCTTTTCCTTCATTTTTCTGTATTCTTCATCTGTTTCACTCTTTTCCAGAATCTGATTTTCCAAATCAGTTGAATATGTACTGATTGCTGAAATGAAATTTAGTTTTGCCTTACGACTCAAGGCATCTGCAACCTTGTTCTCCTTCCCTTTAATATGCTGAATTTTGAAATCATACTCACTTAAGAACGTCAACCATCTAGCTTGTCTACCATTCAGGTTTGTCTCATCTAATAAATATTTCAAACCCATGTTATCTGTCAATAATGTAAATTTTCTGCCAATAAGGTGGTGATGCCACATTTTTAAGGCATGAATAACTGCCAATAACTCTAAATCATAGGTAGAGTAGTTCTTTTCATGTACTTTAAGCTTTCTAGATTCATATGCCACCGCATGTCCTTCCTATGTTAAGACTCCACCGAGTCCGTCATTGCATGCGTCTGTACAAACTACAAAATCTTTGTTGGGGTCTGCTATCCTCAAGATAGGTGCTTTCGTCAGTAGTTCCTTTAATTTCTTATAACTGTCGGCACATTTTTGATCCCAAACAAATTTCTTCCCTTTCTTCTGCAAGGAAGTTATGGGGTTAGCAATTTTTGAAATTTTTTCTATAAACTTTATGTAATACCCCGTAATGCCCATAAATGATCTTACATCCGACACATTGTTAGGCAAAAATATTGTCATTTAATTCTATTGTAGTATTCACCCAATCATTTAATTTGTCAATCTGAGGTTTGTAGGATTACGAAGCACATGCAAAGTATATGCAGAACTAAAGTGAAATTAATCTAATCTAACCCCCCTTTGCTAATGGCTAATTGCTAATCTAATTCCCCCTTATGCTGAAACACACAATGGCTAATCTAATGTTGGAAGCTGAAACACACGACTGAAAGTAAATTGCATAAAAGAAAGACAACATATGAAGAGCAACTAGAGAACACATGTGAGATCACATTAACAATAAGGAAAACTTAATTTACAAGACAAATCATGAAAGCATCAAAACTAAGATTATGAACAAAAGCTGAGAATCCCCTTCTCCATATTACAAATTTAAGACTAACTTCCACAATCTGAGACTAATATCCTCCTAATCTATGATTAATCTACATCTCATCCCCCCAAAATGAAGAGAGAGCACTCTCTTTTATACATGAATTTCTTTGATAATGAGATAACCATCTCATAATGATAGATCCATTACTCTCTCAACCACTCTCAACTAATTTTCTATTATTACAAAATATGATCCATTCAAATTCTCCACATGTCTCTCACAAATTCCCCACATCTTTCTCATACATCCCAAATAAGATATGCCAACCAAATCTCCATTATCTTCTCCTTGGAATATTCTTTGAATAACTATCTCCATGAAATGGTGGAGATATTCGAGGAGTCTTTCTTTGAATTGATCCTTCCATATTCCTACACATTACAAAGCTCATCCATACTTGAGATATTAGTGAAAAACATGTTATTTTTCAATATTTAATCATAAATTCACTTATAATACTAAAATGAATAAAGTGGAAAATAATAAGATGAAACTCAAGTATATGTATGGAAATGGTATGATGAAAGGTTAATGGGACGATGAAATGTGAAGAATAGTGAAAGGTAAAGTGGATTAAAATGGGACATTTATGAGGCCCAACACACATATTTAGGAACCGGCCAGTCATTAATGGCCCTTATCGTGTTGGGATCAGCCGAGATTCCTTCTACTGAAATTATGTGTCCTAGATACTGAATTTTGTCTTTGCGGAAGTCACACTTACTAAATTTGGCGTATAGTTGATGATCTCTTAATACTTGTAAGATAATCCGTAAATGTTCATCATGCTCTTCATTGCTTTTTGAGTAAACTAAAATGTCGTCCATAAACACAACAACAAACTTGTCTAAGTATTTATGCAAAATATTATTCATCAGACACATAAATACAGTCGAGGCATTAGTCAAGCCAAACGGTATGACTACGAACTTGTAATGCCCATACCGAGTTTGAAAAGTTGTCTTGAAAATATCTTCATCCTTAACCTGTACTTGATGATATCCTGATCTTAGATAAATCTTCGAAAATATCGTTGCTCCACACAGTTGATCAAATAGATCATCTATGCGAGGCAATAGATACCTATTCTTGATCGTCATCTTATTAAACTAGCGATAATCTATGCATAGTCTTAAGGTTTCGTCTTTCTTCTTAACAAAGATGACAGGTGCTCCCCAAGGAGACGCACTGGGTCTAATATACTTCTTGTCAATAAGCTCCTCCAACTGTGATTCTAATTCGTTTAACTCCAATATGTTCATTCTATACGGGGCTTTCGAATTTGGTACTGCTCCTGGTATTAACTCTATGGTAAAATCTAAATCTCTTTTAGGAGGTAAACCTGGAATCTCCTCAGGAAATACATCTTTAAAATCCCTTAGGACAGGTATGTCTTCTAATTTCAATTTGTCCTCTTTATCCATAAACTCATCATTTACCATGTTTACTGCAAACATTTGGAATCCTTTCCTAACTTCCCTCTTAACTTGCATGGCTGAAATCTGTCTAAGGGTTACCTTCCTTGGTATGCCTTTTATTTCTACAGTTTTCCCTTTGTCATTTAAGCATGTAAAACTTTTTCCATAACAGTCCAGGATGACATGATGGGATTCTAACCAGTCCATCCCAACTATAATATCATAAGAACCTAAAGGTAGAATATTCAACTTGATTTGCGTTTGTAAATGATTCATGGACAAAACACAATTTTCTATAAAATCTGATGCTTTTCTCTTTGTTCCAGTTGCTAGCCTAACTAGCCATGATTTACTAAACTTTTTCAGTTTTCAGTTTAATACTTTACACAATGTCTGGTGATATATAACTCAAGCTAGCACCTAGATCTATTAAAATAGTAACAGGATGGTCATGTATCATACCTTCAATCTCTACCATGGAGATTTGATGATCTGCTTGCATGTTATTGAGTGCTGCATTGATTCTGGGCATTTCCCTTGCCACATCTCCCATCGTAGGTTCAATCTATATAGAATTGATGTTGTTTTCTTTCCACTTCCTCAATGGACATTCTAATACGTAATGAGGACCTTCGCATTCAAAACATTTGATAGGTGCCTTTGAATCATTGGTCTTGGCATTATTAGTTGAATTTCTAGTTGTTGTAGAATTCTGATGTGAATTGTTTCTAGAATTGTTCCCTTGATGATTCCTATTCTGAAAATTTTTCCTTTGAAATCCTGAATTTCCACTGAATCTGAAATTTTTCTTTTTCTGCTCAAAATTATTGGGCTTATGATTTTTCTAGTTTGACATTCCTTCTCTTTTCCGATTTGTGTCATAATAGAAAACTGCCTTTCTCATGGCCTCTTCCAAGGTTTTAGGATTGTCATACTCGATTCTGTCCTTAATACTAAAAGGTAAACAACTCAAATACCTTTGAATTTTTGGTTTCTCTTCTACGAGGTATGGTACATATCTTAGTAAGTTTAGAGACTTACTGTTCATTTCCTTCATGTTCATACCTCCCAGTTTCAAATCGTAGAACTCTTTGGATTTTTCTTCAGAGTACTGTTTAGACAAGTACTTCTTTTTAAAGTATCGTTTAAAGGTACTCCAACTTACATATTTATCTTTGATTCCGTTTACTCGTTTGATGTCCTGCCACCAAATATTCGCTTTTCCGGTCAAGTTATATATAGTCGTTTTTGCCTTTAAAGACTCTGAATAGTTATAAATCTGGAAGTATTTCTTCATACCGGACAGCCAAGCTTCAGTTGTCTCTCCCTTCTCAGTTTCTCCATTGAAATTTGGAGGTCTAATCTTTTTGAACTCCCCAGAAATATGCTCATATTCATTTTGATTTTTCCTTCTGGGTTTGAAATCTCCTTCACTGCTATCACTGGTATAGTTACATTTCTTTCTACGTGTTTCAATAGCATCTCCCAATGAGGTTGAACTGTCAATCACCTTGCTGGTTTTCATTTTCTTATTTTTATCAGCATGAGACAGATCCTCAACTTTGGAAATATCTTCATTATCTTTTTCTTGTTCCTCAGTTTGAATCTGTTCAAACAAGACTTGGTTTAATTGCTCTTGTGCTTGTAGAATCCTTTCATTGTCTTGTTTCACCGATCTGATTTCTGCTTTTAACTCATGAAAGGCACGTAACAGTGATGTCGAACTGTTATTTAGTTCACCGTGACCTTCTGCTACATAGTGTTGTCCCGAACTATGAATGTTTGATTGAAATCTATCATCTAATAGTTCAGCTGAGTTCTCCATAACTGTAACTGAAAATAATTTCTGGAAAACATAATAATTAAATTTTCAAGTTAGTACAATTTTCTGCTGTATGAAAATTTTCTGCTGCATGTTTTGGACCTCATTCAGGCCTAGAGTTTGAATTTGAGCTCTGATACCACATGTAACATCTCAAAATTTCATAAAAATTTAAAATTTTTAATAACATCATTAATTATGATAATAATAATTGCAAAAATAATAATTGAGATTACGACAGTATTAGTTGTATAGTTGTTAATACTCAGCATGCTTTATTTTCTGTTTAGCAGCAATAAGATAATGACATTTATAACACATAATTAATAAATGTGATTATGATGACAATGAATAAATAGACTAGGAATAAGTTGCGACATTGTCTCTCTTGAAAAGATACTGACAGTTTGACTTTGCTGCATAAGGGTGTCCTACGAGGTACCCTGGAGCTTACTTAGCTGCAACGCTAAAGCTTATTGAATGTCCTGATAAAATCTATAGGGCAACAAATAGCCCAAGAAGACTGTTCCACCCAATCAATTCATGAAAACAGTCAAGTACTGCCTTAGGACCCCTGAGCCTATTAACTGAACCACCAGGAGGAAGAAACTCAGGAAATAGGACTTCTTCTTGCAGTAACAAATAATTTCTGAATCTTCAATAGCTAGCAGTCTAATAGACTTGCACCAGCATCTATGGTTCTTCTAAAAAATATGCATACTTAAGATTGCATTCACAACTAGCCTCCCTATTCGAATCTCTTAGTGATCACCTGATGCACATGAGGAAAATATTTTGCAGAAATATTGATTAAGAGCTGCTTGCTCAATTCGAATTTGCCTTTATAGGATTCCTAGGTCTTTTCAGATGTTACTGGGTCATTAAATGAGTTTCCTTCTCACTCCCTCCACCTGGGGGATAATGCCCCATTTTTAGGGGTAGTTGTCCCATAACCAATAGCTAGTGGTGTGACGCAATTGTTGCCATCTATCCCATACCTTCCAATAGCTTCCATTCCTCCTAGTGGGTCAATGAACACTCATTTAATAGTCCTCTTCAGTGTTTGTCTCCTAATTAATTTATTTAAATAATAATGTTCAGTAATTACATTCATCCATGTTCAAAACTGATCATAATTACAAAACTTTGTAATTAAATTTAACATAAAGTATTTTGCAAATAAAATAGTAATTTTTCAGAAATTTGGGTAGGTGACAGCATCAAGCTATAAACGAAGCTTTACTTCAAAGCTTGACCAGGGAAAAGCCCAACAGACAACCCGCACTCTCAGTCAACACCTTTAAAAGGGAAACTGCCACACAAAAAATTGCTAGTCCTAAGGGAGAAGAATAGGGAGAACACCTGCCTGAATCAATGGCAGAGGACTTTAAGAGCTCTTCCAATGATGATGGCTCACCACCTCCTTGCAAGAAAAGGAGGAAGAGTGACGAATGTTTGCAAGGATAATTCAGAAAGATAAAAGCCCCAACTTATGACAAAGAGATCAACTCCAGGGAGAAGGCTAAAGAGTGGCTGCTAGGAACGAACAAGTATTTCAAAGTTCACAATTACTCCAGTGAAATGCAAGCCTGGCTAGCCATATACAACCTGAATGGTAAAGCAGCCAGATGGTGGCGGAATTCGAAACACACCAAAGGGAAAGAATTGAGGGACATAACATGGGAAGCTTTCAGCAGAGTTTTCCAAGACAAATTTATGACTGAAAGATTCTTTGATAAGAAGATCAAGAAATTCCATGAATTGAAAATGGGATCCCTAATCATGGAAGCATTCATAAACAGATTTTTAGATCTGTTGCATTATGTCCCATACATCAAAGATGAAAAATTCAAGATACAACAGTTCTTGGGAGGTCTACCACCAAAATTTAGAGAAAAAATAGAGTTTGGCATGCCCAAAACTCTAGATGTGACTTTACATAAAGCATGACTATGTTATGAGCATGGGTAGCCAAGGAATGATAACATCAACATAAATAGAGATAGTTTCATAACCTTTTCGGACAACTATAGACCGAGTTTTAGACCTCCACCTTACTGAAAAAATAACAACAATTTTCCACCCAATATAGGGTTCAACCGACCTCAAGCATGGCCAAATGCACCCCCACCACATGTCAATAGGCCAGCTTTCAACAAAGGGGCAAAAGTTGTCCCACCAACCATTTCTTGTTGGAAATTCCAAGGGCCCCACTATTACCAAGACTGGCCTTTTAAAATAGACGGAGTTTTACACGTCTAAGCAAAAGCTACCGTAGGAGACATGGCAAGAACACCCAGGATTTATGCCGCTCTTGATGGCTGACAGGAAGATCACCAAGCCACCATGGTTTAAATTGAGGATAAGATCTCAAACACGACCGTTTCAGTTTTAATAGATCCCGGTGCATCCCGAAGTTATATCTCCCCTAAGACAGTGTACACTTGTAAGTTAAACCGAGAGCACCATGAGAAACTGTGGCTAGTACAACTAGCCATCGGTACCAAATGAAAGGTCTCCGAGTTAGTTAAAACTTGTGAGATATACTTAAATGGTTTTCCAACTAGATTAGAATTAAACAATCTACCCCTAGGATTGTACAGTGTGCTTATCGGCATGGATTGGTTAGAAGAACACCATGTCCTACTTGACTGCTTAAACAAGTACTTACTCTGCAGGGATGACCAAGGGAGTCAGAAGACGATCCAGGGTATCCCTAAGAAAGTGTCTGTGAGACAAATCTCTGCCTTACAAGCAAATAAATGTTTCAGAAACGGTCATAAACTCTTTGCTATCATGATCCAAAACATAGAAACTTATATGGAAAAGAAGATCGAAGACTTCCCAGTCCTCGTAGAGTTCAAAGATGTATTTCCTGGGGAAATACCGGGATTACCACCCAAACGAGACTTAGAATTTTCCATTGAACTAACCCCTAGGTCAGTACCAGCTTTCAAAGCTCCTTACCGCATGAGCACACCAGAATTGGTGGAGCTCAAGCTTCAATTACAAGAGTTAATAGACAAAGGGTACATTCGACCGAGTGTGTCTCCTTGGGGAGCACCGATACTCTTTGTCAAAAAGAAAGACGAAATGATGCGAATGTGCATCGACTACTGCCAACTCAATAAAATGATGATTAAGAACCGCTACCCATTCCCTAGAATTGATGACTTGTTTGACCAAGTCAGAGGAGTGAAGATCTTCTCAAAGATCTACTTATGATCCGGATACCATCAGGTGAGAATCTGTGATGAGGATATCAAGAAAACCGCATTTCAGACCCGTTACGGCAACTACGAGTTCGTAGTGATGCCCTTTGGGTTGACGAATGCACCGGTAAAATTTATGTGTATAATGAACAACATATTTAGTAAATACCTCGATAAGTTCATTCTAGTCTTTATTGATGACACTTTGATCTACTCCCAAAAAAAAAGTAGAACATGAGGAACACCTCCGAATTGTTTTACGAATATTACGGGGACACCAACTGTATGCCAAATTTAGCAAGTGTGATTTCTACAAACCCCAGATTCAATACTTAGGACACATCATTTCCGAGAAGGGAATACAAGTCGACCCTAAAAGTTCGAAGCTATCGAACAATGGCCCACACCTATGTGCGTATTCGATATAAGATCATTTTTAGGTTTAGCCAGATACTACTGAAAGTTCATTGAGAGCTTCTCGCAGATTGCATGCCCCATGACTACCTTACAGAAGAAGGCAAACAAGTTCATCTGGATAACTAAGTGCGAAGAAAGCTTTCAGAAGTTGAAACAACTATTGATTAGTGCATTGATTCTACAAATTGCGGATCCCAATGGGTACTTCATTGTTTGCATAGATGCAAGCAAGGAAGGACTTGGGAGAGTCCTTATGCAAGACAATTTTTCCATATTCTACGAATCGAGGAAATTGAAATAATATGAGCAAAACTACCGTACGCACGACCTCGAGCTAGCCGTCATCATCCATCCATTGAAGATGTGGTGACATTATCTGATGGGAAAGAAAGTCCTATTATTGACGGACAACATGAGTTTGAAGTATCTTTTCGACCAACCCAACCTAAATGCTAGGCAATCCAGATGGTTAGCCTTCCTTACTAAGTACCATTTCGAACTAAAGCATATAAAAGGCAAGGAATGCAAGATTGCATACGCCTTGAGCCGTCGAGCACATATGCTTTATGATGTCATGGTCAGTCAAACCAGCTCATACTTGCACAACAGGATTCGAACGACAAGTAAGAGTGATCGCTACTACACTGAAATCCTTGTGAAAATATAGGAAGACAGGTTATTCCAATAATAAAAGGAATATAATATAGACGAGTTAGGACTACTGTGGTCGAAAGAGAGACTTTACGTCCTGGAGAGTGGAGACATTAGATCTATCAGACTCACCGAATTTCATCAGAAACCCTATTCAGGGCATCCCAACTATCAAAAGATGATATCGACAATAAAGAAACATTACTTTTGGCCTAAGTTGAAAGCTGACATCGCCATGTTCATCGTGAAATGTCAGTAGTGCCAACTAGTCAAAGCTAAACACCAACAACCCTCCGGCTTACTACAACCTTTACCCATTCAAGAATGGAAGTGAGAGATAATAAGTATGGAATTTACTACGGGCTTACCCAAGAGTAAGAGATAGAACGATTCCATATTTGTAGTGATAGACAAGCTGTCTAAAGCAACCCATTTCATACCAGTGAAATCTACCTACAAAGTAGGACACATTGCAAACCATCTTAAAGGATATTTTTCGATTGCATGGGATACCCAAGGAAATCATTTCCGATCGGGATACGAAGTTCACTAACAACTTCTAGAGAGCATTGTTCTCTGGTTTGGAGACACAGGTACAATTCAGTACCGTGTACCATCCCCAAACCGACGGACAAACAGAACAAGTAAACCAAATTCTTGAGGACATGCTGAGAATGTACGTCATGAACAACCCCACTAAGTGGGAAGATTATTTGCACCTCACAGAGTTTGCGTACAACAATGGCTATCAAACCTTGGCCAAAATGAGCCCTTTCGAGGTACTCTACGGCAGGAAATGTCGGACACCCGTGACTTGGGACAGTTCGATAGCAGACTCATGTTAGGATCCGACCTACTCAGGGACTTGGAGCAACTAGTCTCCAAGGTACAACTAAACTTGAAAGAAGTTATGCGGACAAGAAAAGAAAAGAAAAATACTACCAAGTCAGTGAACATGTGTTTCTAAAAATAAAGGCAAAACGAAGCTCATTGAGCTTGGGACGTTGCGGGAAAATAGCCCCAAGGTTTTGTGGACCTTTTGAAATACTGGCCAAGAAGGGCCCAGTGGCATATGAGTTAGGCTTACCAGCTCATGTAAAAGTTCATAATGTTTTTCATGCTTCATTATTAAATAAATATGTATATGATACTAAACATGTTATTGATTTGTCCTTATTACAGGTGGAGCTCGAAGGGGATTTCATGCTGGAACCACTCCACATCCTAGATAAAAGAGAGGTGCAACTAAGCAGGAGGACCATCACTCAGCTGAAAGTGAAATGGAGGCACTTTGGACCAGATGAGGCTACTTGGGAAAATGAGACCACCATGAAAGAGGCATACCCTGCCTTGTTTCATGACCTCATTCCTAGTCCCTAGAAACATCGGGATAGTGTTCTTTCTAAGCGAGGAGGGATGTAATATCCTGAATTTTGGACTAACTATTTATATTTTTATATTGGGCCATGGCCCCAACACATATGTTTTATTTTGAGTATCGGGAATGAGCCTAGCACCCATGATTTATTCTTTTATATATTGACATACTGGGCATGGACCTTGACTGACTTCTTTATTGAGTGTATACTAGGTGAGGAGGCCCTAATGTTGTGGTTATGTTCTTTAGAATATGATGTGGGTACAAGCCCTAATACACTGAGATGCTCTTTGGTTACTTACTGTGTAGAGCTATGATTTTACATGATTGACTTATGGGTATGTTGAGCGTGGAATCAGAAACACACATATAATCTACGTACTGGGCATAAGCCCCAATGTACCTAGAGGAATGTTTATGTACTAGGAGTAAGCCCTGAGGTACATTGAGTGTTGGGCATAAGCCCTGGAGCACTCCAAGCTTGATAAATGAATATCGGATCCGAGGCCACTTGAATATTCTAGATGTGCCTCATAACCACATTCTAGCACCTGTGTTGAGTAGGAGGCTTTGGAATTGCACTAACGTAATGCCCATGTGAAAGTGTTGAGTTAAAAGGCTCTGAAGAGCACTCGGGGTTACTAGATCTCAAATTGTTGAGTCAGAAAGGATCTGAATAGCAGTTCTGTTTTCATCACATTTATTTAATTTGGTTAAATGATTCATCTTCTATCTATCATCAAATACTGCTGGGACTACCATGTTAAACGAGGGAATCCGACATGCAAGAAAGAGACTAGAGGTGCCTATCTAAGTTTACCAAAATACTGTCCAAAGAACTGGACCTTGCCCTTAATGTTAAAAGAAGTATCATGTGAAGCTACATAACTAAATAAACGATAATCACCATAACTTAAAGCATGGGTTGACTAAGAGTAGCCTTAGATAAATAACACACTTAAGGATCTTAACGTTAAATATTATTATTAAAAAACTTTAATAATAATGATGTTAATATTTATTTAATAATTATATTTATTTTCATATAGTTTATGCATAGTTGGATGCAACATTATTTAAATATTATTAATATTAAGTAAGAAATATTATTATTATTATTTTATTATTATTATTATTATTATTATTATTATTATTATCATTATTATTATTATTATGAAAAGGTTTATTTAAAATCACTTCTAGTTAAAACAATGGAAAATTCCTAGCACCACAAGGACTAGATATTTGAGGATAATATCTTTTAAAGAATATTAATTATTTAATTTTAAAGAAACTAAATAATTATTCCAACAGCCATAATTCAAGACTCCCCTACTTAAAAAAGGAAGATTCAAAATTTAGGGATCATCTTTATTGTTCATTATCATTATCTCATGGTAATTAGAGAGAATTCTCTGCTCCAAGAACTGAAGTAGACCCATACAATTTTTCTAGATGTGAAAAAGCAGTAAACCTAGGGCCTCTATCTCTTATTGCATGTTGGAACCAACTCGGGGAGATCTAGTTAGAATCAAGAATGGTCTAAGGGTCATGGTTGGGAGGAACATGATAGCCCCAAAGTTATCCAGCTAAGGAATCATTCTAACATGTCAGCTAAGCTCAAAAGATTCTACACTAATTATTGTTTGAGTGTGCAGGCTTCTACAGAAGAGGAACAAGTCGCCAGGAAACCAGGTATGAATTATTCAAATTCCATTTCAAGTTATAATAGAAGTTAGGTAGGTAGCATGAATCTGGTATTGCAGCATTGTTTTGTTTTTATCCCAAGCTGCTTAGAATATTAATCAATTATAGGAACCAAACCCTGTAACTAGAACTGTATTAAACTCAGAAATTCGATTTAGGAACCATCAGAATGTCTAGCAGGTATATCCAAGCTAGCCGATGCTAGACATCCAAGCTTATTGAAAACCTAGAGCCCATCCTTATTAAATTATAGGACTGAATGTTCTTATCAGCATTAATATATATTTAAATGCTGAAATAGTATGATATGTTTTAGATCAATGTACAGCTAGGGTCATATTTCTGTTACGCATTGTGGTTCTTGTAATTATCTCTAAACCCTCTGTCAGGTTTTTAAACCCCAACATTTCTCAAACCTGACTAAATTTCCTTCTAAACTACTAACCCTTACGTGTGAAAACGAAATCGTTGCAACAGCAGACAAATCTTTTCAGAATTAGGATTGCCATCACCTTATATTTCCTTTCTTTTAAACCACCGAATAGAAATAGAAAAAGTAACAACCAGACATCGAAACTCATAGAAACATCACACATCAATTTTTGCAGACTCAAAAAATTTGTATCAATTATTTTTTTGTCCATTCAAACCAAACTACAATTTCTTTTCCATTTATCAAATGGCAGTATCATTATATTTCATTCCACGACAGAAACCTTTATTTTCTTTTCAAACATTTCTTCTCACAGACAGTAAACATGAAATCGAAGGTAGAGTCAAATGTTCCATTATCTAGACTTCCAGGAAAACATAATGTAAACAAAAAAAGATAACGTATTACAGGACAACCACAATCGTTTCATTGAGTCTAGTTAAACCCAGAGCCATTTTACCATTTCAACTTGCAGTCAAAATCCTGACAGACTCTTCTCCTAGTTCAAGGATCGAATCCCACAGCAAAAATGATAGACACCTCCCCATACATTTTAAATCGATATTCACAGGTCGAGATATCAAGTCTCGGGAGCAACTCAATTGCCCAGGCTACTATTAATAAACTAGATCTTAGACATAAGTACCACTGGCATCAACGAACATAGAAATTTCATTTCAAAGTACAAATCAGTCATCTATAGGATAGAAGCAATGACAACACATCCAAAAGATTAAACACACATTACTTCTTATACTCCTTAAGAAAATGCAGAGACGAGACAAAATGCAAGCCATACATAGAATTTCGCAGAGAACCCATATCGCTACTTATTATTATTACATATTTAGTGTTCATTTAGAAAAACACAAACCTAGGTTTTACATTATGAGCATCATATCCCATTACAAAATCTTAAAACTCCTCATAGATCCAAATGGCCAAACTGATACACTAACGAGAGAAATCCTCCAGGGTTGTGTTGCCTCCCAATACAAATAGATACATTTAACAAATGGTGCATCCAACGGAGACCTCCCAGAACTCCAAATAAGTTATGGTGAACCCAAACAAGGGATTCACGAAGTTCCTCATAACAACTACAAACAATACCACTCCATAGAGGCGAGAGGAAAGGGTAAGGGTTGGTAGAACTTGAACTTACCACTTGAAATGCCATCGTAGTCGAGAAAAATGGCCACCAACTAGTATCCATGCATAGGAGGAATGCCAACAGTCACCTGCCAAGCAAATAAACAATACAAATTTAAACCCTGAGATCCATATCAAATTATTTAAAATGAAGCAAAAAACGTAGCATGCGTAGGGATAAACATTACCTGTTTTTTAGTCTTCATCCCTGCATCTAAATCTCTATATGGTGTACTGACCATGAGTAGATCTCAGGTCAGGGCACGAAACCCTCCAGGCACAACAAGGGACTGCCCACGACTAAAATGAAAACAAAGGATCACATTTGCAAATGTAAAAACCCTGTATTGATTCTTTCCCCTTGCTAGCTGGTCACCAAAACCCTGTCGTCATCACATGGGATAGTAAAGCCCCCATCTAATATCATTTAATGAAGTTCGACTTATCACCCAAAGCGCTATGGTAGAAGGTTGTGTAGCCATCAACGAAGTAATAGTATGAAAGCATGCTTTTCCATGTCTTACACCATAGTTATTTAGACCAAGAGTCATTCACACTTTAGCCACTTACACTTTAGTCATTCACACTTTGATCATATAACATGCCAAAACATAATGGTAGGATTAATAAGGAGAGTTTCCTCACGGTAGCACCTGCATTACAAATATGAAACAATACTTTAGCGAATTGCTAAGTAAGTCTAGAACTCCCAAGAATACCCTTACCTCTCGGCAGCTCTATCGGGGGTACTTCTTCCCTTCTTAAAAACACCATTGTTCCATCATGGGCCTCAACTTTCATCAACAAGCATCCACCTCACCTGTAGTACCAGTTAGACTTTTATAAATATCCACATGATTTCTTAAAATAGTAAGGAGGAGATTTTTATTATTGTACTCTAGCATTAGTACACTTGCGACAGAATTACCTTATCTACCCTACACATCTCTTCCGCAGAACCAAAAGAATAAATAAATAGGGAGACTATGTTACTTAGGAAACTAAAACTATTAAATGTCGCAAACAAGTACCAAGCATTTTTATCAGTGCTGAAGTTAATTTACGAAACATCGTTGTTAAATGGCTTTTATTGTAGTAATGGAAAATTTTAAATTTTTACTATTTTTAGGCACATTACAAGTTTGCTAATGATTTTGGTAAGACACCATACCTTTGACAAGTTAATGGAATCACATTCTTAGAGAAATATAAATAAATCATTCAAATCAAATGTATTTAGGAAAGTCCAAACATAAACCAAGATAGATAGTCTCAGAAAGACAAAGTAGGAGAACCATGGTATCTAAAGGTAAAAATGAAGAAGAAATACAAATTTAATATGATCTAATATAAAAGTATATTCTTATAAAAGGCTTGAAGGACTAAGGATGAGGACTCAAAAAAATTATTTCAAGAATTCATTAAGAAGATGAATTTCTAGAAAAAATAAAGGATAAATCTTCGATACAGGGGTCTCAAAAAATTTCATGAAACAAAAAAAAAATACTTTGGGGGGGGGTGGTGTTGTTGCTAGATCAATAATATTGGAGGATATTTATCCATACGAGAGAATCGCATAAGCCGATGCAATATCCATGAAGTTTTAATCTAGTGGAAATACATGGAGCTAAAAGATGTTAGTTGGGAACTGTTAGCCATTTTCTATTCACATCTATAGCCTTCAGGAAAACACCCCTTCTTAAGGGAGAGGGCATGTCAAGGTCCTACCCTAATGCCCATGTCTTGAGCATAAATTGTAGTAGTTAATTAATGTGCATTCGCATATTCTTTGGATTAGGCCTATTATTTAATTAGTTCATTGTTACTCAATCTAACGACGGTCCTCTTTATGAATTAAGACCCATTAGATGGTAAACCCACCTTAATAGTGGGACAACAAGTAGTTAGAGTTTTTTTTTTCTATTAATGCAATTTATATATATGTGTGTGTGTGTACATACATACACACATACATACATACATACATACATACATACATATGTATAGATATATGTATGTATGTATGTATGCATGTCTGTATGTGTCTATGTATGTACAAACACACACACATACATACATACATATATATATATATATATTCCAAATGGAAAATATCCATCACTCTAAATAAAGCTGAGCGATCATAAACTGTCCTATGAGGACTTACATCATTACTCCATAACTTCCTGAGTATTACATTCCAATTGTAATTGCATGATTGAATATTTATTGAATTTACATTTGAAAATGAGATCCAATTGATAGTGTCAATCGATCCTCTATTTTCATAACAAATGGTGTCTTTTCTTTGCAAAATTGCTTCTCTACGGTTTGAACAGCACATGCTATAAGCTTTTCTAACTTTAAGAAAGGTTGGTTCTCCAAAAATGATTAATATATGAACAGGCTCTTCCTTCCTTTAAATTTTATGAACTATTACAAAACAAATCAAAAAGGAAGACAACGGTATTGCTTGAAATAATTTATTATTATTCACACAGATCTTCTATCTCCTTCTGACTCGGAGCTAATAGTAAAGCACTCTTAGACAGGCCATTTGCTTCCATATTTAATTCTCTGTAAATATGAGTAATGGAAAGGTCTGAAAAGAGTATTAGGAGCCTTTTAATAGCATTCAATAGTTGTTGTAAGTGAGGATATTTAATATGGATCTTGTTATTGACCCAGTCCACAACCATTTTCGAGTCTCCAAAGACCTGTAGACTAGTGATATTCTTGTTTACTGCTAGCTTGATAATTGCATGAAGGACTGCTAGCTCAGATTTACTGTTCGAGCAATGTCCTGGAGCATATCTCACCTATACTTTGTGTTTTTATGAGAGATATAGAACACCTCCCAAACCTCCCAAAGGAGGGGCTCCTTGGCTTGCGCCATTGAAAAAGGCCCAAGGTTTTTCTTTGTTGATGACGTGGGGAACCAATTCCCTTTTCTTGTGATATTTTCCTTTTGATTTGTGTTCTCTAGTCCATTGCACCACAAGCGTCATTGTCACTTCGTAAGGAATGAAACTGTTGTTGAAAATAGTTGTATTTCATGCCCACCAAATTCCATAAGTAAAAGAGGATGGGAATGCACTAAGAAGATGTACCGAGTTGTCTGACCACCATGTGCAACATTTTTCTCTAAAGAGGTGCCTGAATGCGGTCCTTGTGACTTTAACTCTTTTCTCGCTTCCTTCTAGACTGCTGCTACATAAGAACAAAGAGAAAAGAGGTGAGATCCAAAATCTTCTTTAGAATGGCATAATACACACCAACTTGGTCCCAACCATCCTCGTTTTTTGAGATTGTCCCAAGTTAGAAGTTTGTTGTTTAAAGCCAACCAAAGTAAGATTTTTGCTTTGAGAGGCACTTCGGTTTTCCAAACTTGTTTCCACCAGTCTTCCTTTTCTCCTTGAAACAGTTCCAAAGCACATTTCTTATAGCCACGCTTGGCCGTGAAATCCTTAGTAGCGCAGTTTTTAGTCCAAACCAGTGTTTCTTACATGTCTTCTTCAAGATGAATATAACACGACTGTAACTGCAGAATGAGTTCATTTCATTCTTTCTTGAACCCTCCTTCTAGTCCTAGAACTTTAACTTCTTTCCAAAAGTTTTCCCTCCACGAAGAGAAAGCACATGCCCGGTTGATACTGAAGATCCCTTGTCTTCTTAATTTTTCTATTAAAGCATCTAAAAGCTTGTAATTTTCTCCTGCCCCTACCTAGGGATCTTCTCCTAGTCGGACCTCCTTCCAATTCCCTATGGTCCAAGCAATCCATCTTCCAACTTGAGGAAAGGCGAGTACAAACGCCTTACAACCAATTGATCCATTCTTAAAGTATTTATCTAGTTTCCTTATCTCTAAGATGGACGCGTTAGGGAAATAATTGGAAATAAAGGTTCTCCCCCAAAAGGAGCTGGGGTTATGGATAAGCCTCCACGAGGCCTTAGCTGCCAAAGATTAACAGAAAATAAAGGGATTCTTTATTACCCATCTTCCAAGTTCCTTAATATTCGCCAGTCTTTGCCATTTGGGCAGAGGTATACCCTCCGACTACTTACTTGCAGTCCACAGAAAGGAGCAATTTTTTTTCTTTTGATCTTCTGTAGAATACCTTTCAGAATATATGCAATTGTATCCCAATAGACAAGGATGCATTGTAATACTACCTTGAGCAGTACCAGTCTTCCTCCTCTAGATAGGAACTTTTTTTACCTACAACCAATTCTTCCTTCGATCCTTTTGTACAACCAAATCTAGTCCTTGACGGTGTAAGCATTAGGTTTAAGGAGAAAACCTAAATACTTGAACCCTTTCGAAAGAGATTTTACAATATAAGGAACTTCAATCAAGAGCCTATTTTTTATCGAAGCAGAGAAAGCATTTTCTACAAGAATGGATTTATCTACATTTATGTGCATCCTAGTTGCTTTTTTGTAAAGATCCAGAATCTGTTCTGCAACTTTGATATTCTCCCAAGTTCCTTCCCCCAACATTATCACATCATCCACAAACATGATGTGGGAACATTCCTCCGAGCTCGTGACCAAAATTCCTTTGTAAGTTCCCTCTCGTTTGGCATAATTAATTGTCTTGCTTAAGGAATCTGCTATGGGAAAGAAGAGAAAGGGGGACAACAGACACCCCTGTCTTATACCTCTTGTAGGTCTAAAGAAGCTTGAAGGAAACCCATTGATGAGAGTTGGAAAGGAAGCCGACTGAATACAACCCATTATCCAATTGACTATGTCAATGGATAGACCAATCTGTACCAACAACAATCTTAGGAAATTCCAACTGACCCTATCATAAGCCTTCGATAGATCCAATTTTAGCACAAAGGATTTTCTCTTGTTCTTGTTGATGGCATGAATGGCCTCTTGTGTTAGAGAAACCGCATCGTGTATTTGATTATTGAAGAAAAACCTGAACTGATCCTTTGAGATAAGACGACTTAATATTGGATTCAAACATTGTGTTATTTGTTTTGGCAATAATTTTACAAGCAACATTACAACAAGAGATAGGGAGAAAATCCTAGAAAGGAAGAAGGGTTTTTCTTTTTGGGAATGAGGGCTAAAAATGTTGAGTTTAAAGCACCTAACAACTTCATGTCCTTTTGAGACTCAATAAAAACCAATAATAGATCTTTCTTCAAAAGATCAAAAAAACCTTGATAGAATTCTATAGAAAAACCATCAGGGCCCGAACTCTTACCCTTTTGGACGGAGTAGACTATTTTCACCATTTTTTCTTCAGACACTTCTTTAGCCAAGGATTTGTTCATTTATTAATTTCGAAAACAGTCTTAGAACTTTTAAAATCTCCTAAATATGACATCCCTCTGGTTTTGAGAATAAGTGTTTGAAGTATCTCTCTCCGGTCTTCGCTTTTTCCTTGAAGGAGTGAACAAATTCCCCATTCATGTATTTAACTTCCATAATTGTATTCACATTTTTCCTATGCGCTGTACACCTGTGGAAAAATTTTGTGTTGTTATCTCCTTCCTTAATCCAAATGGCCCTGCTTTTTAACTGCCAGAGTTCCTCCTCTTTTGCTAGCAGCTCATCTCTTTTTGACTCACACTTCCAAACCTCCTTTAATTCATCCTCTGTGAATGTTCCTAAGATGTTGACAATGTAAATCTCCTTTAACTTCATTTCCACTTCGTTTAGATGACTCTGCCGATTAGCTGTGAAAATCTTGGCCCATTTCTTGGTCTCCTTTTTTGTTCTTATTAGGTTATCCGAAAAATGATTCATAAAGGAGGTATTGGGGGAAATGTCTAAGGGAACCCAGGTATCAGCTACGATATTCCAAAATTCCTCTTCTTGAAGACAATCTCGATTGAATTTAGAAGGAGCGGCCGAATTTTTTTCTTGTCCCTGAAGCTGTAAGAGAACTGGGAGGTGATCAGACAACCCGGCCACCTCTACCCAAGTTTTTACAATAAAGGACCCCGATAGTAAATTCTCTAAAACCAAGAATCTATCCAATCTCTTGGAGATTGCTTGTTCGCCACATTTGATGTTATTCCAAGTCGGAAGTAATTTCAAGGGTTGTAGATCAATCAATTCTTTTGAGTCAAACCACATGTTAAAGAAATTACTAAGACTATTCTATCTTGCAGAAATTCCCCAAATTTCCTTTTCTGATAGGATGATATTTAAATCTCCACCAAAAATCATATTTTTTTATTCCAACAAGCCACACGAAAAGAAAGATTCCCAGAAAGTCTTTATGTCTAGATAAGGGCCATAGATATTGCAAACTACAAAAAAATTTCCTGAACTTTTTTCTTTCAGTGTTGTTTTCAGTATCATTTTGTATGTCTTCGTTTCTAATTCCTCAAAATCGTGGTTCCAAGCTGTTACCAAACCAACTGAGTGGCCTTCTGAACTGATATGCTCAAAGGTCTAGTCCTTATGCCAGGGTTCAAGGGATTTTATGGAAGACCTCCCCTCCATCATTGTTTCTTGTAGTAGGATGATCAAGGGTTTATTGCTAGCGACCATCCGTTTGAGAGATTTTATCTTAGAGGTGCTCCCCAAGCCCCGTATGTTAAAGGTGAGGACCAACATCAGGGATCCATGGCCTTGGCCGAACCTGATCTAAGGGCCCTCTTAATTGTATCTTGTTTCCACGAATTCACCTCAATTTATGCTTGAGTTTATGCCTTCGAAATTGGCGTCTTTCTTCCTAAAATGACTTTTGGCATCGTGTTTAAATTATGTCCACCCATCAACACATGCTCTTTCTTTGTCATCATTGTCGACCTCATGTTGTAAATTTTGTGTTTTATCCATATATATATATATATATATATATATATATTGAGAGAGAGAGAGAGAGAGAGAGAGCAATAAGTTTTGTAATGAAAATGAAACTCTACCTACCGCCTTTGGGACACCCTAACCACCATAGAGTTGAACCCTTGTCTTCAAAGGTCCTAATAATGACATGCATGGCCTAAATGATACCCTCCTTCAGCTCATATTAGCTTGGTTCAGTTTAGTTTAGTTCAGTTCAATTTATTTTAGTTCAAGTGATTTTATTATGAGTTAATGCATCAACCAACTCACTTCCAAGGATGTAGTTGGCCTCATGCGCAATAGATGAGTCTCTAGAGAGTTTTTATCACATGCATTCACTTCTACTAATTCACTTGATCTTGAATGCATTTGGAAATGCAGTTACATTGTCTCTTACTTCACATAGGGTAGTGATGGGGTAGTTAACACACCCTAGGGAGTGTGCATGCTATCATGGGGACCTATTTTCTCCAATTAAACCTAATTAGGGTTCTTAAATACCTAATTCAAATTTAGGTATAGGGTTCCTATTTATATTGTCTACTTCTTTTGTTCAATATTAATGAAATACATCATTCCTTTTTATTATATGTTATATTTTTTTTCTGCAATGATCTATGACTTCTCATTTGTTACATGAATAGTTGATCATTAATCTCTCTTTAATAGTATATCTCTCTTGTTAGTGCCTAGATATACATGCTCAAGTTTTATATTTCCACCCTTGAAGAGGAATGTTAAAATTGCTCTATTTTTTTTATATCACTAGTACAAGGGTTATTTCTTAGGTTTTATCTATTGCTATGGTATGGTGGAATGTGGTTCTTCCAACTGTAGTTTCTCCTACAAGCATGCAGATCAAGATATGTATCTAGTGTTATATGTTGAACTTTGGGTTTCATTGATGTCAACTAATGTCAAAGAGGATGTCAACTAATGTCGAAGAGGATGTCAACTAATCAATATTCCTATGTTAGTCTCAAATAGTATATGGAATCCACTTTGAAGAAGTATATGAGCAAGCAAGAAGAAGAAACGTATGGATGCCAGTCTAAAGAAGTATATATAGGAGTGCATCAAGCATATCCAGCTTGAAGAAGTACATAAGGAATGCGTCCTACAACATGTGATACATACACATAAATCAAGTCCACCAAGTCACACTCCTTCAAGGTAAAATCCAAAGAGTTGGTTGGACAAAGGTTTGAGTGTGCAAGAAAGCCAAAGAGTTGGGTAGACAAAGGTTTGAGTTTGCAAGCAATTCAAAGAGCTTATTGGACAATATTCGGGGGTGCACAAGAAGCTTGGAACAATAAAAGGCCGAATAGTTATGAAAGTCTTGAAAGCACTCAAGACTCACCAATCAAAAGAATATTTCAGTTTTCGAAGCACACACAAGTAACAAAAAGGATGTAGTGGTTGAAGATATCATATGCACAAATTCCATAGATAATCATATATCAAGTGCAGAAGACCCAAAAGTGATGGTACATCAAGAATGAAAAAATAAACTATGTGAGCACAAGTCCCACTAGTCAAAGTATCAAGTGTTACACGAAAATCTTGTCATCATGAGTCATGTGTCATCTCCATTCCTTAATCGTTGAAGTTACTTGGGCTAAAACATCAAAAGGAAGGTTGTTTTCCTTTCCCTTTACCTTTTGTAGTCACCCCGATGCACCCTGCCTTCATGCAAGGAGAGTCAAACTCAAGGTGATGCCCTCTGCACCTTAGCAGAGCGCATTGCTAACGTAGTGTGCCTTTGTACAGGACGCAGTGATCTACTTCTGATGCAAGTTGCCCTCATGCAAATTGCGTCAGAGTTGGTTAAAGTTGATAAAAGGAAGCTTCAAGCAATTTCTCGAAGCTTGGTGATGTGGAGGCTTATCCATAGATGCTTGGGTAGTTGGATCTCGATCCCCTAACCTAGTGTGATGATCCCTTAGACCTCTCCCCTAAATCCTCAACCTATTCTATCCCTTTATCCCTATACATACAACCCCTCTCTCCATTTTTAAGAGAGGAAGGATCATGTACCCTCATGCTGGTGGAATTCACTCAGGATCGTCTTCTTCATCCATAAGAAGTTAGGAGGCTTTGGAAATTTCAGGAAAGATCGTTCATGTTGGAGTTGTGACGTCAAAGCTTTGCTTGTAACTCCCCTCACTTTGTATCTACCACAATTTACATTAATATAAACATCTTTCCATAAATGTATTATGTCTTGTAATATCATTTATGATTTGCTTCTTTGACTGCTTATCTAGTTAGATTCATAGATATATGGTTTCACATTGTTTGCTTGTTTCCATCTCTTCTATCTTGTTTTGCAGCCATAGATCGAAGGATCATAAGTAAATCAAGCAAAGAGAAAGGGATTGCGATCACAGGGCAATTCATATATCCTGCAATCTAATCCAACCTGGAAGGATTTTATGTTTTGTACGTTTTTGTGCTAGCTTTATACCATTTAGGTCTAGAGAGATCCATTTCTGTCCGCATTAACAGATTGTCTGCACAAAAAAATGGCAACCATACTGGGGACGTATAGCCTATATCTTTCATTGTTTCTTAATTTTTGATTTATTTTGATCGATCCTCTCATTTCCTCTCCTTCCATTGGATCCACCCACCAATGAGTCTCTGGTTTATCCAAAATATGTTTGGGATTATCATCAGACCTTTTTCCTTTTTATTCTTGAAGTATTTTTATTTTTTGTGATTTGGATCCCGCCCGATGCACCTCGGCTATTTATCGCTTGTGTCATTGTGTCTCTAACGCTCCTTGTTGGCTACCAACCTATGTCTCTGACTCTATATGTCTGTCTGCAAACTGCATCACTTACATGACCTATCCGTTCACAGAGTGCGTTGTTGGACTTTCCAACACCCTGCTGTACACTTGCAGGGTGCATTGCCCTATTTTATTTGGCACTTGGTACAAAATTCTTCAAGTTGGTTTTTGGTTTGGTTTTTCCTTGAGTTCTTTGCTTATTTCCTTGTAGTCACAGAACCCCTAACCACAACATAGTGTTATCCTTGGCTTGATTTCGACTTTTAAGTGTCGACTAGGGTTTTTTCCAGTCAAGCGAGTGCTTTGGTTGCTGTGGGAAATTTCAATCCCACGTCGATCCACTCAGTCTTGTAGCTCCCGATCGTTTCACTACATCTGTTCAATTTGACTTCCGAGCCTTCTCATCCTTGTTATTGCGATTTTTTGCTTGATTGTGTGTGCTTTGAGTGTTGTTGTGATTTTGAGGGATCTTGCTTCTCTGAGAATTCTTCATTATTTAAAGTTTGCAGTAGTGACTTCTTTCATTTTCTGAATCTAGATCCGGAAAGTGGAATCATTCTCGAGTCTGTTGAGCACATCTGTGAAGAAGATTAAACATTTCCCATTATCCTCATTTTGAGTTTAATTCTTGAAATTGTTGTAGAGATTTGTCGTGCTTTGGAATCTAGCATCAAAAGATCTTTGAAAATTTGTGGAGCATCATTATTCTCTTGCATTTTCCTAGTTATGAAAACTAGTTTCTCATTTCTCTGAAAATTCCAAGTGCTCTAGAAATTTTACAAAGCATTTCCAAAGATTGAATAATTCTTGCATGTTTTTGATTTCTTCCATTTGTTCATATTTGTGTTAGAAAATTGAAAGTTGCTGCATCTAAAGAGAATTCTCTGTTTCATCTTAGCTTCAACTCATTTATATTTGAAAAGAAAAAAAGAAAACATTTATGTTTTGGTGTGTATTATTTTTTTTTTTTCTTGGCTTAGTGAAAAGAGTGCTTCAACTGTCTTTTGGTTTATTTTTGAAGTATAGGGGTACTTGTCTACTTTTACCATCAGAAACAAAGAAAATTTCTCCTTACCATAGATATATTTCATCGAAAAGAAAAGGAAAGATTTGCATTGGCATGTAGCTCAGGGTTGCATTCCATTTAAATTCCTGTCTACACCTCATGCATTCTGTAATGTCCCCATTCAAATAATTTCATAGTAAGACAATCCCATCAATCTTACTAGTTTCCTAGGTTGGATGGGCACATGTGGAAGGGTAATAAGGAAGCTAAGAAATTATGTTTAGATATTAGAAGGGTTCAAGTATTTAATAAATAGAGTGAATAAAGAAATTCAAGAGAAATCCTAGGTGGCAAATGGTTTTAGAGACATATGGAGGATGTGGGACCCACACTAGCCTGATTTTTCATAATACATGGTATCTCTCTCTTGCAAATTCGAATTAATGGGAATGTGAACACTCTTGGGTGAGTTGGTAAGTCATAACACATGTCATTGATCATATTAGGTGGAATTGGGAAGGATTGGTAACCTCCATGTAAGATAAAGAGTCAAATTGCGAGTTTGTGGACACTTGGGCTAGATTCCCTAGCCCCTATGACACCAATGATGGAGCATCTATGACAACTATGACAAATTGCAGACTTGACCTCCGAAATATGACCACTATGACATGTCATCCCCAAAAATAGGCTCAAGGAAGGCGCTCATGGGAGTGGGAGAATCCAAAGAGACTCAAAATCGAATTTGGGAGAAGATGGAAGGTTGGAACTAGGAGACAAGTGGCAAATGTGGAATATTTCCTAAATAGAAATTTATTGAATCTATTGAGAGGATTTAGACCCTTATAAGGCTAATTCTGTTTATAAAATGTAGAAATCAAGTAGGAGAATGGCTTTTGATGATTTGAGAAAAATTGCATTTGTCAAGAGAGAGCTAGTGGATGACTAGTTTCTTGCCTTAGCCAATTTCGAGGGTGAAAGATTCCCATCCAAGTTGGTGTTTGGAGAGGCCGCTCAGGTATTTCATGGTGATTTATTGTATTTTGTATTTGTAGGTAGCAGCTACAAGAAGTTTCATGGTTTGGTTTAGTGCAGCACTTTCTCTCCACCGTTTCCAGTTTTGAAGGCATATTCATGCTCCTTGAGGGAGGGCATTTTTTGTGAGCTATTGTGCTTCTTGGGAGAGCTTATCATTATATATTTATGATTTTAATAGATTCATATCCTCTTTTATTAATATTCAGAAAGTATCATGTCGAAATACCCACTGGTTGTATGCAAAAATATTGATTAATGAGCAAACAATGTCCATTTCCCCAATGCATTGATGTATGACACTATAATGTTGATTATTTCGAATGGATGGATGATTATCTGATATATTTGTGATAAATATACTTCCATGGATGTATTCTACAATTTTCATGTACTGTACTTGAGCATTTGAAGCATTTTTACTCAGTTTAGCTGTATTGGGAGGTGAAATAGTGCCATTTCCCTAAGGGTCGAATTAGGGATTTTTGCAGTTGAATGGGAGAGGGTAAGAACAGTTGTAATAATATATTAATGGTGCATATGAGACCTTAATAACATACTTAACACATTACATACATCTGTTCATAAATTTGAGGGAGTTTAGAGGCATTTCGAAGGCCCTTTTCAGTGTCACCCCGGGGGGATTTGATGCACAAATTACTAGTCAAAATTGCATATATTGGTCAAAATATAAATCAAGTTTTTAGAGGTCTTTGGAGGACCATAAAACATCCCTGAACCTAATATTCAAGTATAAATATCATTCATACACTCATACAGAAGATTTGGGAGCATTTGGGTTGATTTGGAGGTCAAAACAGTAAAACTAGTCAAAGGTCGAAATTGGGAAAAAAAGTGGAAAATTGGGCATTTTAATAAATTTTGAAAAAGGGTCATTACAAGTGGTATCAGAACATGTTCTTGGCACCTGATGGTCTTAACAAGAAGTCAAAATAATAATCCACCACCCTTTGAACCAGTAGTTGAAGAGGTTTTTGTTGAAGAAGAGGTAGTAGAAGGAGAAGAGTACATACCAAAACAGATAATTAAATGGTGCTATTAGTAAAATGTCAGTTCCTACTTTTGATGGTTCTTCTCCAAATTCTGCTAATACTTGGGTGCAAAAATTGGATGTTTATTTTCAGCTGAATCCTATGTTGGAATAAGATGCATTAAAAATGGCCATTTTGCACTTGGAAGGAGATACAAATGAATGGTGGTTCCATGGATTGAAAACCTTGGGTCATGATCAGGTTAAAACATATGAAGAATTTTTGACAGGGTATTAGAGAGATTTGAACAAAAAGATCCATAATTGCCATTCAAAGAACTAGCCCAATTGAAGCAAACTAGGACCCCTACTGAATATATGTTGGACTTTCAAAAACTATCAGTCAAGGTGGCTGATGTCTCTATGGGAAGGTTGGTATTGTTGTTCACTGAAGGTTTGGCTAAACCCTTAAAAGGTTTGGTCAAATCCCACAAGCCAACTACATTAAAAGATGCAATGAGTTTGACTAGAGATCTCCAAAATGTGCTTCCTAGAATGAGATTTCCTCCCAAGCCTAGCTACAAATTTGAAAAGAACCATGGCAAAGGGATGGATATGATAAGAAACCTTGGCAAAGAGAGTCATTTGAAAAGAATAAAAAAGAAGGACTAAACAGGGATGATCTTCGAAAAAAGAAATTGTGCTTCACATGCTTCCAACCATGGACACCGGGGCACAAATGTACTAAAGGAAAGGCTCAATACATATAAGTATTTTCTGATAATGAGGGGTATGATGGGGGCATGGATGAAGATGGACATAATTCAGATCAAGAAGAGGCATATGAGACAACATTAGAAGAGGAAAGACAAGAAGAAAATCAGCCTTCACCGGACAAAGCAAGAATGGCAGTACTTTCAGTAGTACCTCGCTACCATACTATCCGATGCAAGGGTGTGTTAGGATATTTCTATACTCCATCCTAGTCCCACCAGTATTTTGATCATTTACATTTTCAGTCATGCATGCACTTTTAGGGTTTGCATGCATTCTAGGGTTTGCATGCATCCCAGTCATCAGTCCAGCACCTAGCCCTCAGTTAGCCAACCCCTAGGATCTTATCACTATTTAGTTTTATCCCTCCAGTTGCTTAATGCGCCCTTCTTCCTTGATTTTAGGAAGCAACTCACCCTTCTTCACCTACCAGTCCAGTTGTCTTTAGTTTATACTCAGTTACAGTCAGTTACACTTAGTTACACTGAGTTACACTCAGTCACACTTAGTTACACTGAGTTACACATAGTTACACCTACCAGAGTTAGTTTGACTGATGGTTGACAGTTACTTGAGCATTGATGACTCCACTGATGATAATGAAGACTTTCAATTGTGCTCCGATGATCATGAGGACACCTAGTTGTGATCCGATGACACTCTATTGATCTTATGATCACTCTGAGAGGCTAATTCGAATTGCCACATTAGGCATTCGAATCCTCTCTACCATTGTACTATTTATTTGTCCATACTGTGATTAATTAATCAGTGTGTGTCAAGTATTTTTGCTTCTATCTGAGTTCTATTGTACCATATTATTCTGTTGCTCATTATGTTGTATTTTTCACTCTTCTTCTATTTTCCTACTTAATCATAATTACTCTTGTGAGGTATACATCATCTCTTAGATCTGCTGTGAGGATTTTCACATGGTACCAAAGCATGTTGAGAGTATTGTTTATCTCCATTCTTGAGAGTTTTTTGCAGGTTATTACAAAGATTTCGAGTGCAGCAGTTGCAGTAGTTTCTGCATCTTTGCAGCAGTATTCTCTATTGCTTTTGCAGGTCTTCTACAACTTCAATGTATCCAGAATTAGAATAAATCACTCCTCTTTCTCTATTCAACTATGATGAATGGAAACCAAAATAATAGCATATTTGAAGAGCCATGATCTCTTTGATTGTTATTTTGAAAGAGAGTTCGAATCCTCTGTAGAGAAGATTGACTGGTTGAATAAAGGTGACATGCACATTGGAAGAATGAAGCTTACTATGCCAGATTACATATTGCTCCCAATCATTATTGATATTGGGACTCCAAAAGAGTTATGGGCTCACCTAGACGAAAAATTTGGTAGACAGAATGAAGGACTTGGTCCGAACCCATTCGAAAGCAAGCAAAGTGATGCATTCGCTCCTCTTGATGGTCTCTCAGATAATGAACCAGTATCATCTCATATTGAAGTTTTTGACAAAGAACTTGCAGATTCTCCACTCATGCTCAAACTTTCTTCTCTTTCTTTGCCAGGTCACACTCCAGATATTGCAGAAGGTCCTAAATCCTCTCTTTCACCAAAGTCTGTTGGTTTTCTTCGTGATCACATGATTATTTCGGAGGTCAAAAAAGCTATTGAAGGTAATGCATTCGCTCATCTCTAGCTATCTCCTCTTTTATACTACTATATGAACATAATTCCATGCTTTTAGAAGGTCATTGAAGAATATGGCCATTTCCATTCGCTTGGGATAATTTCTCATGCATCTATTGGTTTTGATCTCACCTCTCATGGTTCAAAGGAGATCTCAAGAAACCATGATTCAAGTCTTGTATCTAAATTGGGTTCTAAGCAATTACTGGTTGGAAAAATTTCTCATGCATATGATAGTTTTGATCTCACCTCTGCTGGTTCAAAGGAGATCTCAAGAAACTGTTTTTAAGTCTTAAATCTGATTTTGATTTCAAGCAAACATGTAATAGTTCCTTTTGGAATAATCTCACCCATGGTGGTTCGAAGGAGAAGACAAAAGACTATATGCACTTTCACAGATTTGATCCTACCTCAGCTGATTTGAATCATAGGTTCAAGGATCATTCTCATATTGTTGGATTTGTTCTCATCACATTCGAGCTGAAGAGCAAGTACAAGCACATGCTTTTTGAGCATGATCCACTTCTTCCCAAGAAGAAGATACCTCCATACATATGACCAAGCATCACACTTGCTTGAGTTTGGAGCATTTATTTTGTGTGTGCCTTACAGTCTATTTTGAGGGGGGGTATTTTTCCCATGAGTTTTTCCCCATTTCCTCATTTTATTGATTGTTATTATTCATTGTATTGGGTGACCTTTGGTCTTAGTTACCAGGGCCCAGGATGGATTAAGGGGGAGTGTTAGGATATTCTTATACTCCATCCTAGTCCCACCATTATTTTGATCATTTACATTTTCAGTCATGCATGCACTTTTAGGGTTTGCATGCATCCCAGTCATCAGTCCAGCACCTATCCCTCAGTTAGCTAGCCCCCAGGAGCTTCTCACTATTCAACTTTAGCCCTCCAATTGCTTAATGCACCCTTCTTCCTTGATTTTAGGAAGCAACTCGACCTTCTTCACCTACCAATCCAGTTGTCTTTAGTTTATACTCAGTTACACTTAGTTACACTCAGTTACACTCAACTACACCTTCTAGAGTTAGTTTAACTGATGGTTGACAGTTACTTGAGCATTGATGACTCCACTGATGATGATGAAGACTTCCAGTTGTGCTCCGATGATCATGAGGACACCTAGTTGGGCTCTGATGACACTCTATTGATCTTATGATCACTCTGAGAGGCTAATTCGAATTGCCACCTTAGGCATTCGAATCCTCTCTACCATTTTACTATTTATTTGTCGATACTGTGATTAATTAATTAGTGTGTGTCAAGTATTATTGCTTCTATATGAGTTCTACTGTACCATATTATTATGTTGCTCTTTATACTATATTGTTCACTCTTCTTATATTTTCCTACTTAATCATATATACTCTTGTGAGGTATACATCATCTCTTAGATCTGTTGTGAGGATTTTCACAGTGTGTGGTACAAGGACAAAGAACTTCAATTTTGGTAGATGGAGGAGCCACCCATAACTTCATTGATGCAGAGATGGTGGAGAAAAGAAAGATACCTATTGAACCATTTGATGGATTTACAGTTGTCATTCACGGTCACAACACAATGCAATGCAAAACATGGGTTCCAAAGTTGCAAGTCACCATAGGTAACTATGATTTTGTTGATAGTTTTTATGTGGTTGATGTTGTTGATACTAATGTGGTTTTGGGAGTGAAATGGTGGTATTCAATAGGAGAGCATACAGTAAATTATCAAATTCCCGAAATGAAATTCCAAGATTCAAAAGGAGTACAAAGAGTTGTGAGAGGGAAACACACTTACCCAAATCAAGTAGTGACTTGCAATAGTATGAGATATATATTGAGACATGGGGACATAGAATGGGCTGTTGAATGTCACATTACATCTCCCAAGCCAAATATAAAGATTGTTGAACACCCAAAGGAGATAGAGAGACTCTTGCAAAAGTATGACAAAGTTTTTAGAGACCTTCTACATGGTAGACCACCAGATAAGGGAATTGAGCACAACATTATTTTGGAGGGGGGTACTTTTCCCATTCAGATACCACCTTATAGAAATCTTAAAAAATTTAGATATGAGATTGAAAAATCCATCCAAGAACTTCTAGAGTTGGGACTCATTAGACCAAGCTCTAGCCCTTATGCTTCTTCAGTGGTGCTAGTGAAGAAAAAAGATGGAACATTGAGAATGTGTATAGACTTTAGAGCCTTGAACAAAAAGACTATCAAGAATAGGTATCCTATTCCTAGGATTGATGAGCTCATGGATGAGCTACATGGGGCCAAATACTTCTCAAAAATTGACCTTAGATTAGGTTACTATCAAATTCGAATGAAAGATGAAGATGTGCAAAAGACTTCTTTTCGATGTCATTATGGCCACTTTGAATTTCTTGTCATGCCTTTTGGGTTGACTAATGCTCCAGCCACATTTCAAGCATGTATGAATACGATATTTTGCAAGAAACTAAGAAGGTTTGTTTTGGTTTTCTTTGATGACATTCTTATTTACAGTAAGACATGGGAAGAGCATTTGCAGCAGTCAGAGATTGTGTTGAAAATTTTGCAAGAAGAGTCCTTATTTGCTAAGTTGTCAAACTGTGAATTTGGGACGAAAGAATTGCTATATCTTGGGCACATTATAGGGCAAGAAGGAGTGAAGGTATATATGGAGAAAATCAGGGCTATATTAGAATGGCCATCACCAAAAAATATTACCGAATTGAGAGGTTTTATTGGCCTACACACCTATTACAGAAAATTTGTGAAAGGATTCTCCAAGTTGACTTCTCCACTCACTAATTTGACTAAGAAGGATGCTTTCAAGTGGGATGAAGAGGATGAAAAGGCCTTCCAACAAATGAAAGAGGTAATGAGTAGTTGTCCCATACTTGCACTTCCTGATTTTACTAAACTTTTTGTTGTGGAATGTGATGCTTCAGGTGGAGGAATAGGGGCTGTCCTAAAGCAAGGCCAACACCCCATAGTATTTGAGAGAAAAAATTTGTAGCCTCATGAAACAATTTACTCCATCTATGATAAAAAAATGCTGGCCATTATGCATGCATTGGCCAAATTCAAACAATACTTGGTGGCCAGCTAGTTTGTGGTGAAAACTGACCACAATAGTCTAAGACACTTTTTCACCCAAAAAGATCTAAATGAAAGGCAACAAAAGTGGGTAAGAAAGATTCAAGCTTATGATTTTGATATTGAATATGTCAAAGGAAAGAATAATATAGTAGCAGATTCTTTGTCAAGAAGACCTTCTTTCTCTCTCATGGACATTGCCAAGGATTGGAAAAATATGCTACCAGTTGAATATGCTAAAGACAAATTTTCTTGTGATGTGTTGGATGGACTCAAAGGGGATGATAACTACAGGGTTTTGAATGGGCTGATATACTATAAGGGCATAATTTATTTAGTTCAGAACTCAAAGCTCAAGTACCAAATTTTACAAGAAGCTCATGATTCCCCACTAGCGGGCCGTCCAGGGATCTTCAAAACTTATAGACAGTTGAGGCAAAGTTTTTTTGGAAGGGTCTGAAATAAGATGTTCAGAAATATGTAAGTGAATGTAAATTATGTCAACAAAATAAATAAGAACTTACATGTCCAGCAGGCTTATTACAACCATTACCAATTCCAGAGCAAAAATGGGACAGTATCTCCATGGATTTCATCACCGGTTTACAAAAATATTTGGGTAAGGATTGTATATATGTGGTAGTGGCTAGGTTGACAAAATTTGCTCATTTATTTGCTATTAAATCACCTTTTAGTGCTGCACAAGTGGCTGATATATTTTTCAAAGAAATATTCAAATTGCATGGGCTCCCCAAGAGCATTGTCAGTGATAGAGATAGTAGATTCATGGGTGCTTTTTGGCAATACCTCTTTAGATTGGTGGGCACTCAATTGACACCAAGCACCAGCTATCATACACAAATTGATGGACAAACAAAGAGGGTAAACAAATGGTTGGAAGGATACTTAAGAAATTATGTAGGAGGGAAGCAAAAATCATGGGTCAAGTGGCTCCACTTGGGTGGATTCATTGCATCCCTGCACAATGTTAGTATGCAAATCACAATATATATGTTTATATGTGTCATACAAATATTCATATTCTACATGGTATCTACAACAACATGTGTTCCGATCAATGCATATACGAATGTACCATGGTTTGCATTTCTCAAAGGACCTTTGGCCCAGGTTCAATTGTGTGTGCTCATTCCTGAATCTCTCATAGATTTCATTTTGTGTGGTATCAAGGAAGTGTTAAACTTGGGGTTCACGTTCAGTGGAACCTTTTCTCAGCTTTAGCACGTCTCATTGGTTTGATTAAGGCCTGGTATGATCATTCCAAAAATTATGTACTAAATCCTTAACAACATCAATTAGCTTCCTATCTCCACGAGGAAAGCTACCGACAAAAGCCCAACAATATTTTCCACCCGGAGTGTCAATATTTTCTCTTATAACAGAGTATGTTTTAATATTTTGTCTATTTAATTTAAGTATGTGAGAAGTGTGTGATGGCACGCGACGTTTCCTTATGGACTGCTTACAACTGATTCCGCTAATACACGACAAACTGCACAAAGATCTTTTGTACGAGACGTCTTCCCAATCGCATTAAATGCAGATTGGAGATTTCTAACAATATGACTTCTAGCCTATGAACTTTTAACTATATTTATGAACAAAATTCTCCTAAAAACAACTAAACAATGCGAATTTAATAGACATAGCAATAATTGACATTTACCTGCATCATCTTTGGATTCAAAATATCCCTTGACAATTTTGTTGCATTGCCATTCAATAGTGCATTTTGGAAACTTACCTTCAAGTCTCGATAGAGAACGTTCATCCACATGAATATGTCTAGGATTTATTCTTCTTGCACTGGACAATCAAGGTAGGGAAGGTGGACATGGGACACGAATACCATAGCTTGTTTTTTGTGGTGCTTTGTTCACACATTGGGCCATATTGGGAGTGTGCTTGACATGGCTCTGGTCTTCTTAGGGACATTGAAAATTAATCATTGCATGTACATCCATCTCTACACACACAACATCTCCCAATATACCTATGTCTTGAGGAACTTCAACATGAATCATTGATGGATTGTTGGTTGGAAACTGTGTTGATGTTGGAATTTGAGTTGGCTTCGTTGGACGCAACTGCTTTATCTATGGTTCTAAACTAGAGGTTGTCATGTCAACAATCGTGTTAGGATAGGTTGCAAGATCAGTGGAAATGACTGGACCATGTCTCACTCTTTCCATTTCCAACCTGGCCTTTTCTCTTACGTCATTGACCTTTTCAATGAGAATATTCCTTCTAGATTTTTTTTCTCTATTGCATGAGTTTCCCATCTCCAAAAGTCTCTTAACAAAACTATGAGGTCTACCTCGGCAAATGAAAGTTCAACAAATAATATATTAGTTCCATTATACAATAAAATTGACACATTCCAACATAGCTTACCACTTTACAAATTAACACATACAACTATGAACTATGTTGTTTTAGTTTTGTTAGACCACGTATCTAAGGCAAGGGTTAGGTTGTAGTATGCTAAGGATAGGTAAATTAGACTAGGACAGAGTCCAGATGGAAAGAATATGGTATCCTGGGGGTTTCATAATTATCAAAGAAACAAACTATCAAAGAGACATAAAGTCAAACTACCTTCCTTATCATGTATAGAAAATTATGTATATTGAAATGATCTAGTGAGTTATGTAACCCATGCAAAGTTGAAGTCACGTGAATTTTGAGTTATCAAGTAATCTAAATTGACTCTTCCATGCAAAATCAAATCAAACTATTTTTTGACTGTTGAGAACTCAAGTGCGTCTATTCCAAGTCATGAAATCAAGTGTCTAGACCGATTTGAGAACTCAAGTGTACAATAGAGTATTCATGTGTTTGCAGGTATTGTAGTTATAGGCCTAGCACTATCTCCCAAGTTATAAGACTAAAACTATTGCAACAATAATTTAAGAACATAATTGAGCCTCAAGAATAAAATGACTTCCTTTTTAATGTCCCCAGTTTGCCCCCATGGCATTAAAATAATAAATGATGTAATATTGTTAAAAAATCATCGTGAGGAGCTCAAGGCCAAGGCCCTGCCATCGATTTATGGATGCATATGGTTTGATTGCTAGCTAGGCACATTGGAATTTCAAACATCATGTAAATAAACATTTTAATAAAATACCCACAACTAGCTATGCAATGCAACAAGAGATGGGGGCATGATTTACAAGGAGTTGGGAGGGAAAACATTCAAACCCTTGAGCCAATCAAGTCAAGCCAAGTGTCAATAAGAGAACCCATCAAACCCTCAACTACCCATGTTCACTTTTGTACCCAATCATTGATTTCTCTCAAGAGTTGGTTGAGGTAGTTAATTCCTTGGGGAATGAGAGGCATGGCTATCCAAATTCGGGTATGGGAAAGCCACCCTGCATGGGAAATCGTGTTTTTCTTCTTGGGTAAGAAAAGAGCCATGAATTTCTCCCCAAGCCATTATCCATCAACTAGTTGCCCTCCCTCACGAGTTTAGATCTACCTGGGCATTTTCCAGCCATGTGGGTCTATGTTTTCCTTCATTCTCAGCTTGGAGAAGGGCATTTTTGTGTAGCATATCAGTGGGGGAAGAAGGGGAATGGAATTGGGGTTCCATAGAGACAATTTTGGCTATTGAATGACTAGTGATTTGGGAGAGAATTCGTTTTCCTACCTATGAATGTTTTTCCCCATCCCACAACTCATTTTTGGTTGGAAATGATTTGGGGAAATCCCATGGCCATCCTATTTGTAAATCTCACTGTTAAGCATGTGTATACATGCCCATGACTGTGTTTTGTTGTGTGTGTAAAGAGTATCTTGGTTATGGGTTATGGGAATCCAATGTTTTGGCTTGAGCTTGAGTGCAAGCATCTAGGGTACAAATGTAGCTTGATAAACCCAGCTGTGGACTGGCTTGGCTTGGATGAAATGTTGAATTGACTGTGCATGAGCCTGAATGTCCCCTTTTCCTTATAGAAATCATGCCTAGCTTGGTGGTGGTCTCTGAGTGCTGAAAGAATACAGGCTCGGAAGAGATCTCTGGTTGGGTGGAACGTTGCAGCAACATAGCTAGTTGTTTGAGACAAATTGCACAATGAAGATAAGTGTATTCTCCATGTGTATTTTACTTCTGCAGTGTATTTAATTTGTTGACTGTTGATATGTTGTATGCATATGATATGTGTATGATGTTTTAATTGCACTGTGCATACTTGTATGATTTGCATCTACACACTCTTACTTTTAATTATATGAATCTAATGAATGGGATGAGTTTTATGAAAAGCCCCATAGAAGGGTAGGATATTCCCCTCCTCTTATTGGGCCAGCAGGTGGGTACATTACATTTTTGTATCAGAGCAAAGGTTGCAACATTTTGGCCTTCATGGGCTACCTATCACAACTTGTAGGGGTAAGTATGCTTTCTGCTCATTATAGACCATTAAGAAAATTTTCAAACTTTCAAATTTTCAAAAAAATTTCTAAGTGTTTTTGAAAATTTTTCTAAGTCTATATTGGAAAGAACTTACGAGTTTTCGCTGAAACGGCGGAAGGAACTGACGAGTTTTTTCCGAAATGGTCGACCATAAATTTTTAAGTTCGCCAAAATGGAAGAACTCGGCGAGTTCGTCCGCAACGGCAGCGAAACTCAGCAAGTTCATCTGCAACAGAGGAAAAAGTTGGCAAGTTTGTGCCGCAATGTCAGAGGAAGCTGGCGAGTTTGCGCCACAATGGCAGAAAAAGTTGGTGAGTTTCCACCACAACGTTAGAAGGAATTGGTGAGTTTCTTCCATAGCGTCGGAAGGATTTGGCGAGTTTCCGCCACAGCGTCGAAAGGAATTGGCGAGTTTCCACCGCAGTGTCGAAAGGAATTGGTGAGTTTTCGCCGTAGCATAGGAAGGAATTGGTGAGTTTCCACCATAGCGTTGGAAGGAATTCGCGAGTTTTTGCCGTAGCGTCGGAAGGAATTGGTGAGTTTTCGTCGTAGTGTCAGAAAGAATTAGCGAGTTTTCGCCGCAGTGTCGGAAGGAATTGGCGAGTTTGCACTGCAGTGTCGGAAGGAATTGGCGAGTTCCACCACAATGACAGAAGGAAAAGTTGAGTTTTTGACTGGAAGAACTCAACAAGTTTGTCTGCAATGGGTCAGAAGAGAATTGCCAAGTCTACCGAAATAGAGAATTTCATCTGTTTTCTAGGGTGAATTTCTGGTACCGAAAGTTGAAAAATGGCTTTGAACTCATGCGCCATATTGCGCGAAATTGAAGGATTTACAAAAAAAAAAAAAGAGGGCACTGCCCTCAACCCGCTCTGTAGTGGCATAGGGAAGCCACAAGGGGGCAATCCCCCTTGACCCTCGTCGTCCTCTGGAGATAGTCGTTGAAAGTGTGAAATGCATTCTCGATGCTTGGAATGAGAAGCAAGAATTGCATAGAAGGGGTTGTGAAATCTCAATAAGAGTAATGGGTTGTAATACCCATTGTGGAGGATAAAAGGGAAATTCCTCACCTTAAACTATTTGTGTTTATAGCATAATAATTGCATATAGCAAGAATGAATGTTATACACGTATGTATATGTTGAATTGCTAATTCATGAGAAGATCATAGCTAATGATTGCTTGTATGCTTGGTAGGGAAGCCAAGAAAATGATCAGTTATGATGTGGAGGAGGAACTCCATGTCATGATAAGGAATTGGAAAGGGATAATTCCTTAACTCCTCTATTCCTATTATATTTATATTTCCTAAGTTATCTATACTGAAAATTATGGCATAGGGATGCTCGAAATGCAAGAGGATAGATAGATGAAGTGAATATGTACTAGATGGCATATTGCATAGTGCATGTGAAAATGTTTTTGCGTGTATATGATATTGCATATTGGTAAAATAGTGAGGTTTTACATATGCAATGATCCACTTAAGATAATGATTGTGGTTGCTAATAATTAGTTGTGTTTGCATTGGTTGTAGGACCAAAGACAACCTAAGCATGGCTAAGGATGTGGATGATGATTGTTGCATACAACCTTATGAAGAAAGGATGGTGCAACAAATCTATGATCATGAGGTTGGCAAAAGGACTGTGAAGCCTTGGTAAGAGGCCAACTGATCAGGTAATATCAAGCGATGTTAACAACAGCCATGCAGGTAATGATTATTTATGCGTAAATTGCATGAATGTTGAAAGAGCATTTGGTGAGATCCCTTCAACTATGTTCAAACTATAATTGATTGGTTTTCATGTGGTATTGAGTGCCTAAATGTGAATGTTGACCCACCGATTATGGTGAGGTGCGGGTAAGTAAAGGCAAGGAGCCTTTCACCCTATAGTTTCTTAGAAACCTCAATGCATTCATATGAAAATTATATCATACCATTTGTGTATGTTGGTTGTGAGTTTAACAACCAAAGCAAGTGATAACTTATGGTCCTGTTGTAGTCTATGCCATATGGGATAGGCATGGTCGGGCCATAATATGTTGGAATGCATAGTATTCATGGATTAATGCAAGGTTGTATTGAAAGATTATGTGAGTGATGTAAATGTTGTGAATATGCATTATGTGAATGCATGGGTGTAACATATATATGTTTCAATACAATTAGATAATAGATGAAATGGTGGACTATCGTTAATCCTGAGACCACTTCATGAGATGCTATGAATGCAGGAGGAAAACTGCATGAAGAAGGTGGACAGGTGATGGGCTACCAGAGCACTCTGTTGGAAGGACAGAATTGCATGGAATGTGAAGTAATGAGTATTTACAGTTGTTTAAATTGCATGGATAGTGTGACTGTGTCTTGCAATTTTATTGTGATAATGATGCATATATAGAAATATATATATTTTATTGCATTTCAAATGTTAATAGCTGAAGGTGTTTGAATTATTGAGTGTTATAATTCTGAGATCACTTCAGTAACTGTTGTGGCAATGAAAGGATTATATGCATAGATACTCACAACATGTTTGGGTGATTGAAGTTTAGATTTCAGGTAGGAAAGTCTTGCGTATGGCAATGAGGATAATTCCATAGTAAAGACCAGGATCTACCATGTGCATAAGCCAAATTTTATGAGAGTAATCTCATGGTTGCAAATTTAATTTCTGTAGGAAAATAGATTTGTAGATTTCAGATTTGAGAATTTGCTTATAATTTCTAATGACTTTTCGACTTATATAAAGTTGTGTCAGGAGGACATGTCATAGGTGGATGTTCATGTATGGTAGCAAGTGTAAAACCATAATGGAAAAAGTGATACCACTTAGAAGATCCAAACAATATGAGGAGGGCTTCATTGCTAAGAAAATCATTTTTTGTAGGAGACGAAATTGTAAATTCATATTGAATTTAATTGTTAATGACATTGATTGGTTATGGAACAATCATATTTGAAGCTTATTGCTAAATGTTGTTGACTGTTTGGCTATTTGATAAGTGTGCCAGGATGACACATTGCAAGAAGACCATGTGTGATGGCCTGCAGAAGCCAAACTAGATGGGAAGGATCCCATGCCGTGGAAATGGGTTTTGGGTGAAACACCATTATAAATTTTGATAACACCTCAGCTACACTGCATGTGAGTGAGAGGGTGAAATTATGCCAGGAAGGCATGTGTGGGTTATGGAACATGAAAATATTGGGGTGGCAAACCAAAGTACTATTGACTCAGAGAAGGGAGCCCCCATTCTTCACAAATGAAGAAAAGATACATATGTGAAACGGATGAGTATTCTGTAACCCTAAATAAGAATATGCATGTCTAGTTATTAGATTTAATATGTAGAGCATGTTTTATTATTTCATTATTATTTCAGACTACTTGAGTGGGACTAAGGACTACATGGATCACATCGGAAAGGGATGCATACCTTTCAGGTGATGGGTTATGTTAGGGTTTTCAATATTGACTACACCCTAAGGGAATGGACGCATTCATGGTGTTTCAATCCTTGATAGTGAATGTTATGAAATATGGTTACAATTTTAGAGCAACAATACTGATGAGTCTGCTTATCCTTCTAGTGCTATCAGCTTACACAGATGCAATTTGGTGTTGAACGTAAGAGGCAAAGTGAAGAAAGGGTGCTCAAGAGGACTATATGAGCAGTGGTAACCTTTCTACGCTCACAATAAAGAATACTAGAAGAGATGGATAGGCTCGAGGAGCTGTGTTGCATAAAAAAGTATAATCCTTGTGTAGTGTGAGTGGGTATTGTGGGGCCATGTTAGCCTGCAGTCAAGTGAGTCACCTATGGAGTTCTTGGAGGGAACCAATGGTTGCATAAGAGAAGGAGCCACATAATCATATTATGTTGTTCATATTGCCTGATAAACCCAGTCAATGTTCTAGCTTGGAAATGGTTGTTGTATGCCTGATAAACCCAGTCGGTATACTGGCTTGGCATTGGTTATTTGGGTGTTGTGGCAAAAGGTTGTTGGATGCCTGATAAACCCATTCGGTGTACTGGCTTGGCATGTTGTTAAATTGATGCCCGACAAACCTAGTCGGTGTACTAGCTTGGCATTGGTTATTTGCATGTTGTGGAGGTATTGGTGAAGGATGTTATTCCCTGACAAACCCAGTCAGAGAAATGGCTTGGAAATGGTTATTGTATGCTTGATAAACCCAGTCGGCGTACTGGCTTAGCATACTAATTTTTGAAATGCTTGATAAACCCAATTGGCGTGCTGGCTTAGCATACTAATTTTTGAAATGCTTGATAAACCCAGTCGGCGTACTGGCTTAGCACACTAATTTTAGGGATTCCTAATAAACCCAGTCAGCATACTGGCTTGGCATTGCTTATTCGGATGATGCTGTGGAGCGGCATGTGTACTGGTCAAGCATCCACCCCACAGGTGATCCAAGGCTTGTAAAGTAGAGAAAGAAACCTTTCGAGTAGCAAGGAAATGCACAATACAGATAAGTATTCATTTCCATTTATTTCTTGTTTGGAATAATGAATATTTCAGGTATAAGTCTTCTAACAGCTAAGCTGACACACTACTATTTCTTTGTTGGAAACCTTGGTCATTGTACGAAGCAAGGACCCTGAAAGAACTACATTTCTTGGTACAACTAGAGAGTAACTGGTTGTGCACTCTGAAATTCTTGATAAAACCAGAGAGTAACTGGTTGTGCACTATAAAATTCTTGATAAAACCAAAGAGTAACTGGTTGTGCACTATAAAATTCTTGGTAAATACAGAGAGTAACTGATGCCCGATAAATTCAGAGAATAGTTGGTGGGAACATTAACCACTTGATGTTGTGGAGCAGCCGGCGTGCTGGCCAAACATTTCTTAATTAATTGATAAAACCCAGTTGGCGCACTAGCCTAGCATTTCCTATTCGAATGGTTGTGGAGTAGCCTGTGTACTGGCCCAACATTCATTATTGTATCCACAGGAAATCCAAGGCTTGTAAATCAAAGAAGGATCCCGTGGGATAAAGTGAAGACATCCAATGCAGATAAGTATTTGGTTATCTTGCAACTTCTTGCCTATGAATATATGTGTGTACATGATTTGATTATGATTTCTTAAACTCTTGTCTAGAGATCAACCCTATGAAAATACAGTAAACATGTGAATTGATTCAATGTTTGAGTGTAGGTATTGCTGGAAGCAAGGACTATGAAAACATCTGGAGGATGCATGTGGACATGTGATCGTCCTAAAGATCTCAGTATGAGCAGTAATGAAAGATGCTCTAGTGGACATGTGTGGGTCCTAGCAGCCAAAGGTTATGTAAGCAACAATAGGGAAGGGTTCCCTAGTTGAAAATCCTCAGACAGACCTTAGACACTAAGTGTCATAGCCAAGAAAGGGAAAGTCAAGCATTCACATTGAAGTGAAAGAGGCTAAAAAGCATAGAACCACAAGTGATGGTGTGGCTCCGGATTGGAACAAGACTAAGAGGGGGAAACTCTTACTCTTCTCTTTCCTTTTTGACTAATGCATCTTAAAAACAAAGGATTGTTGAGTGCATGTCATAATTGAAAATAGATCGTGTTTAAATTGCTTGAAATAAATTGTGGATGCTGAATTACTTTTTTCCCTATGAAAGGATGAACATGAATGAGTTCATGTGAATGTTGGGAAAGCATGAAATGTGTGGAAGCCTCATGAGTAAAGCATGGACATTCCAAGTCAATTGGGAAAATAATTGACTAATTTTTATATTGTGTTATGCTTGTCCTAATAGGAATTGGCATGATGAGTCTCACACGTAAGAAATTGAAAGCCATTGGTTGCGGCTGCTACCAACTAAGTGTTGCTAGCGAGAAAAGTGAGAGCCAGTTGTGCACCTTGATCATGGAAGCAGACCAAAAGCTATTTGTTTTGGCTGGAAATCTTCCTCAAATAGTTTCCAAGACAGCAAGAAAGATGGCATCGATGAAATTCTAGACTTGTAGATCAGTTGGAAGGTAAATCAAAGAAAGGGATCGTTGTAGAGCAATGCCCACCAGCAAAGATGGCAGATCAAAGCCAGCAGGAGCAATTGTGGAATCCAAAGGACTTGGTCCTGAAAGCTCAAAGTAAAGAGATGAAATGAAGGACAGACCTGACACAATTTGTGAATTTTGAGGCATGTGTAAAGTGGGTATTTATTCCTAAGTGTTGGAACACCGAGGATGGTTTTATTCCAATGGGAGGGGAATGTAATCTCCCCAGTTTTCCCCCATGGCATTAAAATCGTAAATGATGTAATATTGTTATAAAATCATGGTGAGGAGCTCAAGGCTAAGGCAATGCCATCGATTTATGGATGCATATGGTTTGAGTGCTAGCCAAGCACATTGGAATTTCAAACATCATGTAAATATACATTTTAATAAAATACCCACAACTAGCTATGCAATGCAACAAGAGATGGAGGCATGATTTTACAAGGAGTTGGGAGGGAAAACATTCAAACCCATGAGCCAATCAAGTCAAGACAAGTGTCAATAAGAGAATCCATCAAACCCTCAACTACCCATGTTGACTTTTGTATCCAATCATTGATTTCTCTCAAGAGTTGGTTGAGGTAGTTAATTCCTTGGGGAATGAGAGGCATGTCTATCCAATTTTGGGTATGGCAAATCCACCCTGCATGGGAAATCGCATTTTTCTTCTTGGGCAAGAAAAGAGCCATGAATTGCTCCCCAATTCATTATCCATCAACCAATTTCCCTCCCTCACGAGTTTAGATCTACCTGGGCGTTTTCCAGCCATGTGGGTCTATGCTTTCCTTCATTCTCAGCTTGGAGAAGGGCATTTTTGTGTAGCATACTAGTGGGGGAAGAAGCGAAATGGAATTGGGGTTCCATAGAGACAGTTTTGGCTGTTGAATGACTAGTGAGTTGGGAGAGAATTCGTTTTCCTACCTATGAAAGTTTTTCCCCATCCCACAACTCGTTTTTGGTTGGAAATGATTTGTGGAAATCCCATGGCCATCCTGCTTGTAAATCCCACTATTAAGCATGTGTATACATGCCCATGACTGTGATTTGTTGTGTGTGTAAAGAGTATCTTGGGTATGGGTTATGGGAATCTAATGTTTTGGCTTGAGCTTGAGTGCAAGCATCCAGGGTACAAATGTAGCCTGATAAACCTAGCTGTGGGTTGGCTTGGCTTGGATGAAATGATTAATTGACTATGTGTGAGCTTGAATGTCCCATTTTCCTTGTAGAAATCATGCCTAGCTCGGGGGTGGTCTTTGAGTGCTGAAAGAATACAGGCTGGGAAGAGACCTACGGTTGGGTGGAATGTTGCAGCAACATAGCTAGTTGTTTGGGACAAATTGCACAATGAAGATAAGTGTATTCTCCATGTGTATTTTACTTCTGCAATGTATTTAATTTGTTGATTGTTGATATGTTGTATGCATATGATATGTGTATGATGTTTTAATTGCACTATGCATACTTGTATGATTTGCATCTGCACACTCTTGCTTTTAATTATATGAATCTAATGAATGGGCTGAGTTTTATGAAAATCCCCATAGATGGGTAGCATATTCCCCTCCTCTTATTGGGTCAGCAGGTGGGTACATTACATCCTTTGTGTTCAAAAAGTAGTGGAATTCACAAGAAGAGGACTGATATATTCTTACTTTCCAGCACGCTAGGATTGGATGACATTACACGTAATAAGGTGCATTACCTATGAGGTCAGACACAACATGGTGATTGGTTATCACTCTAAATTTATTTCCCATCTAATTCATCAGATAAAAATAAGTATCCCTTACAATTCCAATCCATATAGATGATGGTTGGTCAAGTGTAGGATTAAGAAACTAGTGTCTTTCCTGGCCATGAATTTATAAAAACTTTGGTAATAACACCCTACAACAGAGATGCCTAGGGATGTCTTGGGAATAATTTTATAGTTTTTCTACTAAAATAAGATAAAGAGAATAAGTTTACTATATACACAATGAGGAGGTTGCAAATTCCCCCAAGGAAGGAGAATTCAATTAGGTAGAGACAAGTAGTCAAGTTCAAAGGCATGATATTAAAGAAACATTATGATAAACGTAGAATGAAGAGGAGATCATGGAAAAAATGTCATGAACTATTAAATATGACCCTCTCCCATGATTGCTTATTAGTATTTTATTCAAATTGAAGAGTCTCAAGATAGAACCTCATCCATGCCATCGTTGTGTGAAATCAAAATATATTCATGGAAATAATTATTGGCTTACATTTCATACTTCATATTGTTTAGTGAATATGAGTCTTTTTAGATGTGAACTTGGGGGAATTCTTCTTGTCAAATTAATTGTTGTCTATGCATGGATATTGTCATAGGCATATGATAAAATAGAAAGGCATGGGAGAATTTCAAATGTTGTGAATGAAAACAATTATTTACAATTCACGGCCATACCTATTGAAATGATCTCTACTTGCTATGGAAACTGGTAGCTTGAATGTATCTACTAGATTCCAATACCACTGAAGATGTTTGTTAGATTCCAAGAGTGATTTTGTGTCCAATAGATCAATGAGTGTCCAAAATATCAATGAATGTGATCCAATTTGCAACCTTCAAGAGCTTAAACATGTGAACTGCATGAAAATCCTATTTTTTTTGTAGCATTCCTGGGAACATAAATCTATGGTTTTGTTTAACTAGTAGCAAGAGCACGCACGCATGTTTAAAATCATGCACGCATGTTTGTAGCACATACACACTAAAACACATGCACGCTCCCCTGCATAACGTTTACACCATTAATTCGCCAACGTTTACTCCGTTTAATGCCAAATGTTCAATACTTCATGAATATTTGCATACATTGGACTATACTTCAAAAGTGGATAAATGAATGGCTAAAGAGAGGGGGTTTAAGGCTTCTAGGGATTTAATTGTTTAGGACTTAAGTTTTAAGGTCTTATGTATTTGGACTTTAAGGATTATGGGTGAGGTTTTTTAGGAGTTAGGGTTGTGGGATTACAGGTTGAATGGTTCGACAGTTTAGGGGTTAAGGGATGTAGTGCTTTAGGGAGAGTGAGAGGTAGAGAGAGATAGAGAGAGAGGAGGGTGAGAGAGAGATAGATGGAGAGACGAGATATGGGAGAGATAGAGAGAAAGAGATAATGGGGTTAAGGGGGGAGCAATAGCATCCCACGTCATACCTACATGGGTCACACTCGATGCAACGCCACATGGGATTTGAAATATAAACATGCATACAGGGTGAAAGAAAATGATTGAGACCTAAATGAACATTTCATAGCTCAAAAACTATGATATGGGGATGAATTGATTTGGTCCTTGGGCCCTAAGTCATTTGGATATGGGTGTTTTTCACACCAAAGACATCCCATAGGGCCTCAAACATGGTCGAGTAAGCAAATAATACAAAACAACCCTCTCGTAATTCCAACTTTAAAAAATATTTGTAAGGGACCCCTGGATTTTCCCTAGGGGGTTATTGTGGTCACAACAATGGGATACATGAGCCATGAGTAGGTTTTGTAAACTGAAGCAAGGGATTTAATCCCTAAATGACCCTCTCAACCTCAAGTGCCATTAACAAAACCTAAAATCCACAATGTGAGCCCTCTCTAAGGTGTCTTTGGCATCGAAGTTAAATGCGAGTGTCATTACAATGCCTTGGGAATCATGTACGAGTATTAAACAAAAACCTTTATCAATAATATTTTTTTCTTAGGAATATGGACACCATTAGTTGTCCAATATAGATAGTCATTAACGTGCTTTATGCATTTTGGATTCTTCTTTGGCCCTTAACCCTAGTCTTGGTAGAAAAAAAATAGCCTCAAGCCCTTGGCCATGGTTTATGGAGGGAAATAACAATCTTTGACCCTAAACATATTTTTTCAAGATCAAATGCAATGAATGCATCCTCAGACTACCATGAAAGACCATGGATATGTTGCAAATTCTTGAACATCATCAAAGAATGAAATAGGTTCCTCGAGATATTATTGAAGGATACTGAGCTCAGTTGAATCCCACTTGAGCCTTAATTGAAACTTCTTGACCTCAAGCATCATCAATAACACATCGAAGACATGAAACTAGCCCTCTACAATGAGTCTTTTGCATATGAATTTAATATGGCTACCATTATGATGTCTTGGGAATCAAGGATTTATCTTGGCTCCTTAACCGTGGCTAGTGGAGGGAAACAAGAGCCTCCAACACTAACTCTTGCTTATTAGAAACAAACAATATGAATGAGTCCTTGAACCACCACATATGAAATCTATAGTGTATTAGTCAACTTCAAGTGTGTTATGTGTGCCATGACTAGGTTAGTTGTGAACCAAAAATGGGTGTCAAGTTCTGACCAAGGCATAGGGACAACAAGAAGCTCCACATGCCTTAAATGAAGCTTCTCAGGCTCAAGCACCATGAACAACACCTACAACTCAAGAAACTTCTTAGGATATGATGTTGAATTCATCTTCAAACCACCACACATAACCCTTGTGGGGTATCTCTAGCAAATGTAGAGGGATACATATACCATGATTAGGCTACATTGCATGCCTTAAACAAGATTATGTCTTCGACCCATGCCGGGATAGTGTTTCTTAGTATGTGAGTGGGATACATTCAACATGAGTAGGTTTCGTGAATTGGGAATGGGTCTTTAGGCCTAAACATGCCTAGGGGGAACAAAGGGCTTCAACCATAAATTAATCTCTTCAAGCTCAAGTGCCATGGTTTGGGGAAGAAAACACTTCATCCTCAGGGCTTAAACATAGTCTCTTAGGTTCAATATCCAACAAAAACATGTGCAAATAATGGCATGGACCCTCTCTAAGGGGTATTTACAATAAAATTTTGATAAGGATGCCATTGAATGGTTTTTCTTAAAAAGGATGGGTCGTGGGCCCTTGACCATGGTCAAGAAAGGAAACTTTAAGGGCCTCAAGATATTGTTGACTTCTTGGAATTAGTTTCTTTAAGTCCATGGACCCACACAAGAGTATTTTGTAAGGGTTCTTTGTGGGCATCCAAGTGGGATATAAGGGCCATGCATAAGTATTGTGCACTGAAAATGAGAGTTGACGCCTAAAAATGGTGAGGCTGAAACATTAGGTTTAAACCTTAATTGAATCTTTTTGAGTTCGTGAAGCATAAAAGCCACCTAGAAACCACATGAGCCCTCATTAGGGAGTATTTAGCCTAGGATTTAGATATGGTTTCCATTAAGATGGTTTTTGCACTGTGGATGGGTCTTCATGCCTTGACCATGGTTGTGGTAATGAAACAAGAGCATCTATCCCTTTAGCATGGTTGGGGGAGGCAAATAACAACCTTGGGCCCTAAGCATAGATTCTCAAGTTTAAGCACCATGAGCACATCCTTATACCACCACATGAGACCATGGATAGATAAAATAGTATGCCCCTTGTACGAGTTCTTTATAGGCCTTTAAATGGGATATGGGTTTCATGAGTGGGGATCTGTGCACTACAGATAGAGGAGGTTTACCAAATAATGATAGAGTGATAAGGGTGAAGAGGGTTAGAGCGAGAGGGGGAGGAAGTTTAAGGAGAGAGAGAGAGAGAGACTCTGTGTGTGTGTCAGATAGAGAGAGAGACTGAATGAAATTTCTATACTTGTTGAAAGGCATACAATGGATTCCCTCATCCTCTCTATGGTTGATTAAGGTACAAGTTGGGTACAAGTTGCTCGATCATTATGGGAGAGGTATTGTTAGGTGTTCTCTGCATGTGTGTGTCTGTGTGTGTGTGTGAGAGAGAGAGGAGGGTTAAGGAGAAAGATATATGGGGGGGGAAGATACATCATTTGGTCCTTAGGCCATAAACACCACTTCTCGGGCTCAATCACTATGAGAAATTCTTGTAAAACGCAACACAAACACTCTCTAAGAATTCTTTAGCATCAAATTTGGATACAGGTGTTTTTCCGACCAAAGATGGGCCATAGGGCCTCAAACATGGCTGAGTAACAAAATACATCATGATATTTTTTAATATTGTAATGTGAAAGAGCCTTCAACAAGTCCTCAAACCAACACATGATCCCCTTGTACGAGTTCTTTGTAGGTTTTTGTGCAATACCGAGATAGAAGGTTTACCAAATAATGAAAAAGAGTGAAATGGGAGATGAGGGTTAGAGAGAGATGCGGGGGAAGGTTAAGGAGAGAGAGAGAGAGAGAGAGAGAGAGATTCTGACCAAAATTTATATCCTTACTGAAAGTCATACAATGGATTCGCTCACCCTCTCTGTGGTTGGTTGAGGTATAAGCTACTTGAACGTTATGGGCGAGGTAGGGTGACATGTTTTGTGTGTGTGTGTGTGTGTGAGAGAGAGAGAGAGATAGCGAGAGATGGTTAAGGAGAGAGAGAGGGGGGGGTAATGTAGAAAATAAGCTGCTACAGAGATGGACAACAAAACTACCATTGAACCAACAACCAATGGGTGATTCCATGAAGGTGGTTCACCATTTTTGGGCGGATGGCCCTGTTTGTTCGAAAATGATAGTGCAGACAGCGAAAAGGACAGGAGAAGGCCCTCAACTGAGTGTCTGCAGCCAACTCACCACGCCGCATCCCACGCCAAACTCCACCATGTAGCCATGTAATCTAATCAACTAGGTAAGTAGAATTCAACATCTCATTTGTTTTGAAAAAAAACTTAAATTTTAAATTTTATTTGTTTTTCTAAGAAAACCAAAATTTTATTTGTTTTGTATATAAAATTGTTTGTGTTTTTTACAAAATGTAAATTTTTATTTAGTTTTTATTAGTTTGTCTGAATGTAACGATTGAAAATGATAAAACACCATCGAAACCCAAAACCAGCATTCAAACTAAAACCACCATTGAAACCTAAAACCATTATTTTTTGTGTACAAAAACCATTGAAACCAAATACTATTTGAAAAAAAAAACAAAACAAGAAACCATTCCTAAACAAAAACCAAAACCATTTGAAATATGTTTAGGGTTTTAAATTTATGTTGTATTTATTTTTTTAAATTATTAATATTTTTTTATGTCAGCCGGTAGCATTTCACTACATAAATGCTAGCGGTTTTATTTTAAAATGTGATTTGACAAGCAGGAATGTTGCCCGTTTTTTTTCAATCCTGTAAGAACGCCAAGAAGAATGAAAAAAAAATAATCATATTAGGTTGTTGGTTTAACAAAAACCATTAACATTAAAAAAACCTCAACAATGCCACAGTGACATGTAGAAAACACATTAACCAAATGAATTAGCGAGAATTTAAAATTATAAAAAAACAATTATTTTGTATATAATTATGATACAAATTGAGCATAAAAGTAAATTTAATAATTATATTAAAATTTATATTTATATTAATTTAATATTATATTTTATTTATAAATAATAATAGATTTTCTAAATATTTAATAAATAATAATAAAAAAATTTCATTTATTAATTTAATATCAATATTCATAAATTTAGGTGTTTGTAAGATTTTGTTGTGTTAAGACTTCATAAATATTTTAAGGTTTGCATTCTAAATTTATATTTTTATATTGATATTATCAAAATATAATATTTATAAAAATTAAGAAATTAAATATTTATAATATAAAACTTTATTAATTTAAAAATTAAAAGAATAATATTTTTTTAATATTTAATTAATAATAATATTGATTCAAAAATATAAACATAAACCATAATAAAAAATTAATCAATATAACTACAATATTAATGAGATTAAGTTGCCTTCCAATTTTACTACATTAAATATTCAAAATATATAATTTGTTTTTTAATTTTGTAATAATATATATTATATAATATTTTTAAAAAAAATTAAATATTACAATTAAATTTAAATATGTTTATTAAATTCAATATTTATTAATATAATTATATGTTAATATAAACTAATAATTTTATGTTAAACTAATAATACTTTACATAAAAACTTAACAACATTGTACTTTACTTCCATTCACATAACTCCTCAAAGTCTACACAAAGTAATTCTCTACCACGTAGATTAGCCACATAAGACAAACCATATTTTAATTAGTGGAGGGTTGGCTTATTGCTTCCTCCTCAAGAGATATGACCTCTTGGAACCTTGTTGGAGTTTTGACTAGCCACACATATCCCATGCTCCATTTGAATATTCTTATTGGATTTACACAACCTCTTCAAATATGTGGTTACTTTAGGATGTGGTAGGTAGAGTAAACTTGTATCCATAGGTGCATATACATCAAACAACCTACACTATCTATTGGTTTGGTTTGGATTCTCATGTGGTATGTCTCAAGCCACCACACAAACAACCCTTCCATTCGTTGATTCGTTCTCATGTATGTCAATAGATCTAGAGCATCGCGGCTCTTTATAATCATTCCTATGTTATCAAATTCGACTCGTCATTCAAAATATTGGAAATATCATAAATTATAATCATTCACTCACTCGTGTCATGCACTCACTGCTTAGCTTAGCTTTTCTTAGCTTTAACTAGCCATTAACAAACTTCTTTTGTTGTTCTGGTTCAATTTAAAAGGTAGATTATCGAGACTCAAACATGTAGCGAGCCCCAGTTGACTTAGGCTTGATTCCATTTCCCCTCCATCCCATACCTGTATGTTGTCGCAACAAGTGTTCAACAACTAAATTTGATGCCTAGGCCCCTATGATGCTAGTGTTGCTAATAAAAATGATATTGAAATTGAAATTGGAATTGAAATGTAAATTTGAAATTGAAAATGAAAATGATATTGATATTGGAAATTGAAAATGAAAATGATATTGATATTGGAAATTGATATTGAAATTGAACTTGAATTTTGAAATGAAATTCGAATTGATAATCGAAAATTAAAATTGAAATGAAAAATGAAAACTGTGAATTGGAAATGTAATTATAATTCAAATCGAAATTGAAACTTGGAATTTGAAATTGAAATTTGAATTTGAATTATGAAATTTGAATTAGAGTTTGAAATTTGAATTGAATTTGGATTTGAAATGCGAAATTTGAAATAGAATTTGAAATTTGAATTTGAATTTTAAATGTGAAATTTGAAAGAGAATTAGAATTAGAAATTGAAATGTGATGCATAGAGTTCTGAAGAGAGAAATTCATTGCTTCGTGCTCCGCGATGCACGAGAGGATCTGACGTCGCCCAAGATGGCGGCCATCGGCAGTGCTCCCATTCTCCGAGGAGTGCAGCCACGCCAGGGTCATCTTCTGTTGCCGGAAGCAGCAGGAGAGCTAGTGTGTCAATTCATCTCAATGACATACATGATGATCCGTAGGTGGGAGATGGGCGACAAGAATCGAGTGCATCAGGTTCATATTTTTTTTTAGATACATTTTCAGTAAATTTTTAGTATATAATGCATTGAATTTTAGTTGCAAGTTATAATATATATATTTAGTAACATTTGTGTTTTGGTTTGGATCGCAGGTGCCCCATCAGGGGGATCGTATGATGATGAGGTCGCATGGATCACTCTCGCTGATATCACTTCCCAGCGAGAGTGGGTGAACTCATGTGTGTGCACATTAAGGGAGGATTCTCCCACACGGCGATCTTTATCCAAGATGTTATCAGTAGTTGATGAGATGTTGGCCCTCTACAAGAGGGTGGGACCTCTTAGTGACATTTGGTGTCATTCATGCCAGAGGAGGAGATGATATTTCATTGGGATCCACAAATGGGAGGATGTCAAATTTGTCATAAGAGGGAATGACATCAAGGGTACTTTATTCGACATCCCTCCTGACTGCCCTTTTGGTCAACCGCTTAGACTCAGGTAGTTTAAGTTGGAGGCCGCTGCAACACATCTATATGATAGATTTGTTAGAGCGTGGGGCATGTTCCCCCACCATGACCAGGTCCCATTGTACTTTGAAAAACATGTTTATGCAGAGTTTGTTCTAGATATGAACCCAGATTACACCAGCACATGGTCTGAGTTTTATGGGGCTAGTAGGGGATGCTCCTACCAATGCCCTGGAGCTCGGAGAGACCCTGCCTTCGTGCCACCCCATCTGAGGTTGGTACCATTTTCAGATAGGACAGTTATCAGGTCGAGGGATGTGGCACAATCATCCCAGCTTGCTACAGAGGCTAGACAGGACCTTGTAGAGTCATTGTTCACTGCCATGGGTAGTGCTATTGTTGTTGCGCATGGAGAGGCATCTAGACCACCCCCTGCACCTACAGAGCAAGAGATAGAGTATGTCCCTAGTGACATGCTCAGGAGTTTCGATGGCGAGGCCCTATTGGGGTATTATGAGTCATCCCAAGATACATACTTTTAGTTTTATTGTAGATGCATCTCTATAGGATAGGTATACTTTTGTACAATTATATATATATGTTCTTCATGTTACATCATATTATATGTGGTAAATTGAATGGTTAGTAATACTTAAGGGAGTTGTATTCTATTGCTCCATGCAGGGAAGCACATTCATGGATCATCTCTTTGCCAGTGAGCCATCGGTTGGTCCATCCACTCGTGCCAACCCGCAAGCTATAGTAGTCGAGGCAAGTTATAATTTATGTTCTAATTTTATTTGAGTTTATTATTTCCCAGTTTAAATCATTTATGTTTTATTTATTAATTTTCTTAATTTTATGTTTTATATCTTAACTTCAAATGAATTCCAAATTGTACAGGGCAAAGGAAAGGGGGGTAGCTCCTGATGATGGACATGAGGACCACAAAGGTCCTCACGAGCCGAGTCCAGACACAGATGTGAGTTTTAATTTATGTTCCAATTCATGTTATTTAGTAATTTATTTTTGTACTTTATGTTTCAATTTTTGAATTATAACTTAAATTATGTTAAATAGATTTAATTTTTAATAAATCTAACTTATTACATATAATGGCATATTACACAGGCATCGTTATGGGTGGGTGTCAATACTGCAATAGATTTCACATATGATTGGAATGCATCTCGAGCACATGGTCATGATGAAGGGCCATCTACCTATATTCCTACCCAGATCCCAGATATCACCATTGACTCGACAAATATGGTGGCATTCCTTCATAGTTTACTGTTTCAGAGCCAGCATTGGTCTACTACACACAAAGGGCAGTCACAGGGATGATAAAGGGCCTCGTGGGGGTAGTGGCCAATGAGTTGATGATCTATACATTTCCATGGTTTGGATATTTTCATATTTTATATATTTTCATGTTTTGGATGATCTATGTATATGTTTTCATGTTTTGGATATGGATTTCTATCATTTATACATAGACTTTTATCATATATGGACTTTGGATATGGACTTTTGGATATTTTGTATATTTTATCATATTGATGTCTTCATGTGTATTTTGTATCTGATTTGAAATCGATTATTTTTTATATTAGATCTGGATATAGTTACTACAATTACAAATTTATGTTTTGTCGTTTCAAAAGCAAATTTAATGTATAGTTACAATTTAGTTCAATTTAAAATGCAAATTTCGACTACATTATAGAATATCTTCCAAAATTTAGAATTGAATAATACATTACATTTTAAAATTGAAATTACAATTCCAATTCAATTACAATGTAACATTTCAAATTTAATGTGTAATTTCAATTCCAATTCAATTACAATTTAAAAGCTGGTTTTCAACTACATTACAATTGCATAAATGAAATCAAAATGTAAAATTATAATACATTTGAAATTAAAAATTGAAATTACAATTACATTTTGTTGTCTACACATTACAATTCAATTACAATTTACACATTCCAATTCAATTACAATTTAAAATTAAAATCTCAAATTTAATGTGTAATTTCAATTGAAAAATCAATGTGTTGTTCCAATTTACAAGTTCAATTTCAATTGCCTTGCAATTGCATTTGAAATAAAATTTTTAAATTAGAATACATTGTACAATCTAAAATTTAAATTTTACGATTTTACATTGTATAGATGTATTTTAAATTCTCAATTGTATTTGAAATCAAAATTTAAAATTAGAATACATTTGAAATTGAAAATTTAAATTTACATTTTGCATTATGTTGTCTACACATTACAATTCACTTACAATTTCCACATTCCAATTCAATTACATGAAAACTTTAATGTGTAATTTTAATTGAAAATTCAATGTGTTGTTGTATACAAGAATGTTTTTGTCCATTGAGAATGTGAAATATCCCTTGAGACAAAATTCTCTAATTACAAGTTATATAGTATGTAGGTAATCTTTGTGTTCTTTTCTTTTAAGTGTGTGCTCTAATCTAAATTCATAAAAGTATGGTTTGTTTTCTTGGCAATGAGCATAACCACCTAGTTAATATAAGAAATGAAAATATGTTGATAGCAAATGCTTGTACAACTATGGTAGAAACTATGCTTGTACAACTATTTCATATGGTTTATGCTTTGATGACAAATGGAGATAATGGCAACATTTGATCCAACTAGGTAAGTTACATATATGAAGGCATGTACAAGTTATTATGTTTCTATGTTATTTTTATGTTTACGTTTCAACTTTCATTATTACGTAATCCATGTCTATCAAAAACAAAGGCATGTACAAGTTGTGTTTTGGTTTGATAATTGAGGTTTTTTTACGCAAGCAAGGCCATATAATACTAACTAATTTCTCTCAAAGAGATTCCATTCCTATGCGTGCAAAACTGCATGATAAAGATGTTTTTTGATGGACGTAATCCAAAAATTGAGAAGGTTTGATGGTTAGAAATTATAGTGAATGTTTGTGAGTTGTGCCAACAATGGGTATTGTTTGCATGAAAATATATTCAAAGATTATGTGTAAGTTCCCTTTAGTTGAATTGTACCCTCTATCTCCTATGTTATATTCCATGTACCACCAAGTGCCAATATTTTTATTAAATGGAATGAGGAGAGGCAACAAAATTTGGTCCTAACTTTGATATGTTCTTGATAACAAAAATAAATTATTATTGTTGAATGAAACATTTTTTCAATACATTGGTATTTGATAATATTTTTATATAATTGATAATGAAATACAATGTAATTGATGAGGAAATACAATGAATGGATTGTAATGTATAAAATTTTGCATTTGAAATCAAAATTTAAAATTTAAAATTAGAATACATTGTACAATTCAAAATTTAAATTTTACAATTCCACATTGTATAGATGTATTTTAAATTCTCATTTACATTACAATTGTATTTGAAATCAAAATTTAAAATTAGAATGTACATTACAATTTAAAATTGAAAGTTTACAATTACATTATATTGTCTACACATTACAATTCAATTACATTACAATTCAACTATCTATTAGATCTTTAATATTGTTTTTAAAGCATCTAAATAAATATCTATAAAACTATTATGGATGAAGTTCATGGATAATTGACCATACATTCAAGTGTATTCACATTGGAGCACCATGAGCCAAATTTCACAAAAGCCTCCCATCTAGTATTTGTATTCTTGACATTAAAGTATCTACAAAAATACATTTATAAAACAACCTCCACAAAAATATCCAAAAAAATATTACACAAGACAACATGAAAACTATGTCAATGATGCAAGTGGCATACATGTAACTCATTCATCTGGCCAATGGGTTATAGGAATGCAAGTATCCATAATGCGATCATGGTCAGCTTCTATCATCTTCCATCTCTTTGGATCACCTCTCTTCACCTTGATTTCTGTTAGATGTATCCGAGCTACGACCACCACATAACTGTATTGACATGATATATATCCAGGCATAAAATCTTTGTAAATAATATGAGCACCCTGTTTTTTCACTTTTTCAAAAACGTGTCACATTAGAACCATGTCTCCAATTTGGTATGTGAAGTCCCCATCTTGGTAGGGTCGCACCAACCTACGTTTTATTTGTGTGCATCGCATCAAATAGTATGCCACATTTTCTTGGTTGTGGGGGGGTGCAATGACAACGAATACATCACCTACAAGATACATTACAAATATTATTCAAATGTCCTGCGTGCATTTCTACAACATTTTTATATGTGTAATATACAATGAACTAATTAACTTAATGAAGACTCTTGTACCTTCCCTAACCATATCAAAAACTCGATCATGATCTAATGAGACCATTGCCTATTTAGTGTGCATCTCTTTCCATGTTGGAATTGGATGTGGGCCCTTTGGATTAAGAGAGACATATTTCCATGGTTTCAAATATACATCATTTTCACAGTGATCAAGCCCGCATCCATTTGTATCAATGCAAAAATCGCAAAAACAAGCATACTTCCTCGTTTCAATGGAAAATATGTCACCCATGTCTTTACTTTGAATAGAATGTAATTCCCTCATACCAGGGATGGTCTCATAATACCATGGCATGGATCTATCAACATCTCCAAGGGAAACATCCCAAAAGAACTTGCATGGAATTCGGTTTGTCATATGTGAATTCATATTGAGTATGTGTTCTTTTGGAAATGATGATATTGGATGTTACTACCTTATTAATTGAGTTTGGAGTTTATTACTTGCACACTGAATTTGCTTGTTGAAGGAACTAAAGTTCCCACTAATATAATAGTAAATACAAGTAATGTAGAAATGCCATGTAAGGCGAGTAAATAATGTAAAGTAGAATAGATATCAGATGTAAGATGATTTACAAGAATTAATGTCGGGTATTTTATACCCTAAGTGGGGAGGGAGGTGACTTTTCAAGTCACCTCTTGAGTAATTAATTAATTACCCTAATTAACCTACTTAGTATTAAATCTTAATATCTATAAAATTTATGTTTGTTACATTGCCTTCCCCTTCAAGGAAGCTTTGTCCTCAAAGTTGTATTGAAAACAATGTATGAATTCCCTTCAACTGTCATCTCGGGGTCCTTTCCTTTTTGTAATTTTGACCCTTGATGAAATGAGATGATATGAGTTATGAATTGCCAAGGAGAATTGTTGCATCGTATCTGTTGTGGCCCATCCCAGATCTATTTTTATCAGATCTCTGGGATCATTTTGTGGGACAAGCCGTTTCAATTGTTGCTTAGTATGTCGATCTTTTCACCTGTCAACATAATTCTTTTGTGAGTGCTCGTTTTGACCCTGTCATTGGTCAAAATGGCGATTATAATTGGGATGTCTGTAAGGCATATGCGTTGTTTATTTTTTGTTCTTTTGAACTACGGCGAGGACTACCTTCACTTCCTCGACTTGATTTTTGGATGCATCTTCCTGTATTTGCACTTCTTGGTTCTCCAATAGATTTTTATGATTCTGAATCTTTTCAATTCTTTCATCTCGCGACTTTTTTTCAATTTCTAACTTCTTGATTTGATTCTCTAGTTCCTGATTACGATTATTTAGACATTGGTTTTCTTCTTGCTTTTCCTGTATTCTTCCTTCAAGGTCTTCACCAGAGTGTTCCCTCTTGCTACTATTTTTCAATTTTTTGATCTTTGTAATCAGTGTTCTGTTATGGTTTCATAGTTGAAAAATCTCTTCGGTATTGCTGGATAATACCTTGTTGATTTTTGTCAGGTCCAACTTATGTGTTTTCTTACTGTCGTCATACTACTGCTGGAGTTTTTCTTTTTGCTGTTGATGATGATGTAACTTTGTTTCTTGATTTTCTAACTTTTCATCTACCTGCGCCAATTCGTCTTCTTTGTACACGATGACTTTGTTTAGACAACTAATTTCCTCGTCTAAGTCGACACTATTTCCATATAGATATTCTTCGACTTTGTTTGGTTTTTTTATCTGGTCTTCAATTTTTTGAATGATACCTTCCAAATGTGATATGTTCTTTTTCTTATCTGATAAATTTTTTGTGAGGTTTTCTCTACTATCTTCAAATGATTGAATTTGTAATTCTAAGGTAGTAATCTGTTCTTTTTGAAAACCATTAATTCATTCTTGATTATCGAAGTGGAGTTGTAGAACACTATTAGCTAGTTCGCACTTTTTTAGCTTGGCTGAAACTGCTTGTAACTGTGATTGCAGTTGTGAGTGACTTGGATCATCCCTCATAATAAAACGTTTATCACATATTGGATAAGATTGTTCGTAATTTTTAAATGTTGTCGTATATTGGAATTCTATTTCGCAATAAGGACACTTAGTCCAAAATTTGAATTTATATATGTCCTCCATAATTTCTTTAATATCTTCTGAGACTTGATTTATGTTCTTTTTAATATGTTCTTTGATTTTTGTTTTCCTTCCTTCGACAACAATTGGTCTTCTTTTCCCTTTTTATAAAATAATAATTGTATTTAATACAATTATTAAATAATTATTATCCTTATTTATAATAATAATAATAATATGATTTTTTTGGATGGGAGGCAAAATAGGGATTTTTTAAATTGATTTATAATAATAATTATTATATATATTAACAATATTAATATAAAAAATTGAATTGAATAAATTATAATAATAAATACTATTATTATAAATTTATATATCTAAGGTTGTGAAGAATAGAATTTTAATAAAATTAGAATAGTTTTATAAAACTAGAATGGTTTTATAAAATTATTCTATTTTTTTTAACTTTTCTTTTCTTACTTTCCCTTCTTTTTTTATTTCTTTTTTTTACTCCTTTATTCTTTTTACTTCTTTTTTTATGTCTTCCTTTTTTTTTTCTTTTTTTTTACTTTTTATCTTCTTTATTTGTTTATTTTCTTTTTACTTCTTTACTTCTTTGTTTATTTTCTTCTTCTTCTTTTTTTTTTTTTTACTTAAAAAAAAAAAAAACTCAAGTACTTAGGGAAACCCTAGTTTTTAATGGAAAAAGTCCAAGATTCAGAGAATCTATGAGATAATGGCTAATAGTCGGATCGAAAATGAAGCTCTGATACCACTGAAGGAACTAAAGTTCCCACTAATAGAATAGTAAATACAAGTAACGTAGAAATGCCATGTAAGGAAAGTAAATAATGTAAAGCAGAATAGATGTAAGATGTAAGATGATTTACAAAAATTAATGTTGGGTATTTTATACCCTAAGTGGGAAGGGAGGTGACTTTTCAAGTCACCTCTTGAGTGATTAATTAACTACCTTAATTAACCTACTTAGTATTAAATGTTATAATTTATAACATTTATGTTTGTTACACTTGTTCGTGACCTTGATGTCCCAAATGACATGTGCGCCAATCAACTACTTCAGTGGAGCATTTGAGTCGGGTTGCACCATGACTCATCTGGTACCTCCGAAGTTCTCGTTTCACACATGCACCTGTGCCATCATGTTCACCCTTTCCATGCCCAGTTTAAAAAATGATCCAGGTGTGTTGGATTCCTATCTATTTGTGAAGGCGACTCAACCAATAAAATGAGTGTGTCGATTTGAATCACCCTGCACACCCATCTGACCAAATCCAGTTTTTAGTAAATAATACGCCTCTCTTCCTGAATAAATCATAAATCGACCCAAAGCAGTGTTGAATGAACAATGTGTCGTGCTCACGATCATCACTAACATAAAAATGGTACTCCTTGATCACTTCACGTGACTGAGGGGTGCTATCCCTACCATCAATGCTTTCCTGAGCATGTCTATACAATACATGAATGAAGATAGACACCTGGTCGGAGTGATGGTACTCACTTTGTATCTCTCTCTGAGGAGAAAAAGTGTAGTTCTCAGCAAAGTCTACCATTGATAAGATTGTGCCCATCTCAAATACCTCATGAGAATGAATGAATTATGAAGCTTGCCACCTAGACCTATGGTAGTGCTTATGTATTTATAAATCTGACTTTGAAACTTCTCCATGAAATCTGAAATAGGAATCTCATCATCGAGCATGTCGATCCTCTTAGATGGCACAGATGAAGAAGATGATGGATTCATGGTGACGTACTCGTACCTCTCCCACCTAACGATGATATCTGACAATCCATGGTGTGTTGGATCGATAGGAAAGTTCCTGTGAAACAATGTCAAATCACCTCATTCATGGCATTTTCTCCCACCTACACACCTCTTATTGAAAAACATGTGTTCAGGATTCCTATTGCATAGTATCATACAAATAAAATCTCGCACTATGTGAGGAGCTAGTACACCGTTCCAATGCCTTTTGCAAAAATCCAGAAATGTGTCATAGTATAGTTCAAATTCAACGTGGTACCGGTAGAAACAAGTGTCACGAATCATATTTGGCCTAATATACCACGGTTTCAATTTGTTGAACATGCTAAATGATATTTGAACACCAGGATTGGTTTCTTGGAATTCCTCGTAAAGTGCAACTCCCATCATCTCCATCTCATGCTTACAGTGCTCCTGATAAATGCCTCTGGATAAACGTTTTCGCGAGACATGCTTTCGATCTGGAATAGCATGAGAATAGCTATCCCAAAACTTTATCACCTTCTCTCTAATGACTGCTACCATCCTGCCTTGATAGGGTTCCCTACAAATAAGAGCCCAACAAGCAGCTTTATCATTTTCATATATCCAGACCCTGAATTTAGTATATTTGAGCAATGTTCTTTTTGAAACATTGAGCAATGATGTCATTGTTGATACCATTCGATTTCTTGAGGTGCTTTGTGCCACAACAGCCATTGTAATTTCCCTACGAACAGCTCAGGTATCATTACTTCTTGACTTTCCAAATGAAGATAATGCAGTTCTTACATTTTCTATTGCGTTCGCGCATGTCTTTTTTGTTTTAACATCTTGAAAACCCAACAACTTTGTGGGATGTTTCAATTTTTTGTGTTTTATAAATCCATATAGGATTTGAGCTTGTGCCATCATTGAATGTTGTTCAAAATATGACTTGATTATGTTATTGACATGCTCTTTAACTCTCCGACCAGGGATCGAGTTCCCAATCTCTTCTTGTGCAGAAACAACTGCACAATACTCTAGAAAATTTCCACCCCTTCCAATCCCACTGCAACTCCCAATTATACTTTCAATGTGAGAGGGAAAGGTGTCATGTGATGGCTGATCAGGATCATGAGGGGGCACAGGGTCATGTGATTCCTGATCACCATCATGTGATGTCTGACCATAATCTCTCCCTACATAACATATAAAGTAACAAATTGAAAATTGGTTACTTGATAGTTGTGCATTGAACTTTAAAATTGCTAGTAACTTGAAATTTGATGTGGAAATTGAAAATTTTAAAAATTAAACATTGCATGTGAATTGAATTTTCTAACTAATACATTTAGCTTGAGAATTGTTCTATGTAAAAATTGAAATTGCTAGTAACTTGAAATTTGAAATTGCTCAAGTAACTTTAAATTTGAAATTGCTCAAGTAACTTGAAATTGCTAACTTAATTAAACTTGAGAATTGTTCTAGAAGTAATATTTGAATTTGCTAACAAAATTTGAAATTGCTTGTAACTTGAAATTGGTAGTAACTTGTACATTTAACTTTAAAATTGTTAGTAACTTGAAATTTGTTGTACATGTAAATTAACAAATTGAAAATTGCTAGTGACTTGAGAAAATTTTGGTAGAAGTATTGAAAATACATTAAAACAAGAAAATTGTTTGTAACTTAATTTCAAAATAACTAAATATGTACATGTAACTTGAAATTGTACATTTAGTTTGATAATTGCTAGTAAAGTTTGAAAATCAAGTATATATATTTAACTCAAAATAATTATTAATAACTTGATAATTGTGCATTGAACTTTAAAATTGCTACTATAACTTGAAATTTGATGTAGAAATTGACAAATTGAAAATTGAGTGTCAATTGAATTTTCCAACTAATTATACATAACTATCAATTTTTAACTTGAAAATTATCCATTTAACTCAAAAATTGTTAAAAAAAATTGAAATATAAAGTATATACGTGCTATAGGAAAAAAAACGTTAACTCATCCCCACATTAATGCATAGAAAAAATTGTTTCATGAGTTGAAAATACATTAACTATGAAAATATTTTGAAGTGTAAGTTGATTTGATTATAAACCTGGGAAATTTAAATAAATAGGTGTTAAATGAGAGACATCATTTCATTCACAATGCATTAATTGATTGGGCTATAATTCCTTCTTTTAAAGATCACTCTATACAATTTTAAAACTCTTATATATATATATATAAAATAAGTGATAAAGTGAACTTGTTAATGGTGAATGTTTTGCTAGAGTCTTGGGCTTGCCACTGAAACCATTACAAATTTACAACCAACATTAACATTGCACCCATTAAAATACTTATAGAAATTCACACTCAAAGATTTTTGAAAATAGTCTCAACAAAAACACATTTCTCTCAAATAAAAAATGGAAAGAATAAACGATAATAAAATTCAGAATTAAACCAATCTATGAAACCCTTGCTCACAATCTCCATAAATCAAACTCAATTTAAATAATGCTTCACATATCAATGCAAGGTTGCAAACATTGCAAATAATTATTTCCAATTTGTCCTAACAAAATATATGATTCTAATCATTAATCTTATCATGGTGATATATCATGTTATGTTAATAAAAGTATGTGATATATGAAACCTTAAAAATGATTTTTTTTTTAAGTAAACATTATAATTTAACTCTTTGAACATTCATTTATTTTCAAATATTCATAACTATGAAAATATTCATTAATTTATTTTCAAATTGAATTTTCTAACTAATACATAACTATCATAACATGTTCATTTCAAAATATTCATTCATTTGTTTTCAAATTGAATTTTCTAACAAAACAAGAATTGAAATTACATTTACCTCGAAATTGTCAATAACTTAGAAAATTGAAATTAGTTAAATATGTACAATTTAACTTGAAAATAATGTCCAAGTGTACATTTAATTTGAAAATTATTCTAATAACATTGAAAATTGTTAGTAAAGTTTGGAAATTTAAAAATAGTTAATATTTACATACATTTTAACTTGAAAATAGAATCCAAGTGTACATTTCATTTGAAAATTGTTGGAAAATAAAATTGAAAATTGTTAGCAACTTTGAAATAATTTGAAAATTGTTAAAGCAACTTTGAAACATAATTTGAAATTGTTAGCAACTTTGAAATAATTTGAAAATATGAAAATATAATCTAAATTTACATGTTTCATTTGAAAATTTTTCCAATTTAACATTTGTTAGTCACTTGAAAATTGTTCATTTAACGTAAAATTGTTGCAAACTTTGAAATTTAAATAACAAATGGATGAAATAAATAAGAATATCATTACAAATAAATATGAAAAAAATTAAATTATAAAATTTAGTTAATTTTTTTGAAAAAATTGTTACTAATTTTGTAAATTATGTAGCATGATATTTAAATTATGATAGTATGTAATTCAATAATTTACCTTGGTTATCCTCCATTGGAATTTGTTACTCCAAATGTGCATCTTCTTCTTCTCTCAAGTTTTCTCTATGTTGTCTCATCCTTTCTCTAGCCTTCTCATGCTCTTCATTGTCATTTTGTTGACGAGCATGCTTTCTTTGTCTTTTTCTCTTATTCCCCATCAAACTACAATGAAAACAAACAAAGATTTATTCAAATTGTTATAACAAACAACAATATGTTAATATGAAATATGTCTACAAAGAAATATTACATGCCTAATGAACTCTAATTGAACAATATCAAAATCACCAAGCTCTAAATGAACAACATCAAATTCACCAAGCTCTAGAATTGAACAACATCAAATTCAAATAGCTCTAATTGAAAAAAAACTAGCAATGAGTTAAATTAGTGTTATTCATCAATTCTTTAGTAAATTTATAGAGGTTGGTTGTCATTTTTACGAAGGAATGGTGGTTGGAAACATTAATTGTCCAACACCTTTCTCAGGTTTTCTTTTATATATTCTTTACACAGAAAAACCCTCGATCGAGGTAATTTTACATACCCTCGATCAAGTTATTTGCTCGGTCGAGGTCTTATTAATACCTCGATCGAGGTCGTATTAAACCCTCAATCGAGGTCTTGTTAAACCCTCGATCGAGGACGTATTAAACCCTCGATCAAGGTATTTTAAATACCTCGATCGAGCAAATAGGTCGATCAAGGGTTTAAAAAACAGGCTGAGAGCCCATTTCACTGCAGAATGAAACTTTTGCCTACCTTTCACAGGCTTAAACCATGTCATTAAATGCCGATTAATGGGCAGACTTGATACCATTGGATTTTTCAATGAATCCTCTATCCATATACATAAAATTTTCGAATTTTTATCTTCATATGTCTTTTGTTTTTTAATTTCTACTAAAACTTGCCCTAAAAAACCTTGTTGACAACTTCAATTGAGCTCAAAGATAAATCCACAACATTCAAAATACACATCCCAAAAAATTAAAAAAATACACAAGCACTAGATAAGCGCGTCCTCTTTAAAATGGTATTTTTAGTTTTGTAAATTATGTAAACAATCAAAAGATTTGGTGCACGAACACACATGTGTGCAAAATGCGACTGAAATATTCATTGGTCAGTTTCGAAAAATAATAATAATAAATATAATTTTTTTTTTTTTAATAAAAGAAAAATAGGTAAGCACCAGTGCATTCTGTCTAGATCATGTTCACCTATTTTATTTTTTAAAATTATTACTTTAACTTTAAATTATTATGCACGAACACAAACTACTTGTTAATTTCTCTTCAAATTTTTAAGTACACATGTTTCATTAAATGAAAATTCGACACGATAAATGAGATTGGTATATTTCGAAAAAAATATCATTGGAAAGGAAACATAATTCTCTACATTTCATTTTTCAAGCGCATGTCAAAATTCATGTGGAACATATGAGTTTCGAGGGCTTCAATTTAATAAATGGGTAAAATTTCCGTTTTTCACCGTCATATTTGGCCAAAAAGAATTACCCATCTTCATGGAATCACCCCGATTCAATATATACAAGCATAAAGACGCATAATAAATACAAACATTTTACAACTAACGGTAATACGGATATGTATAAAATTTTTTATTCATTACTCATGCCACTCAAAATTACATTAATAGGTCCATGAACCACTACTTCAAGCCCAACATATACATTGGCATAATCGAGAACCAAACATCAATGCTATGGCTCTACTTCTCATCTTTACACTGTTGCTCCTTTACTCCCTTTTATGGATTCTTCGTCCTATCACTCCTCAAATACAAAATTTACATATTTCACATGGCTAGAGGAGTGCCAACAGATAGCAAGACCGTTCAGCTTCCAGCATTTTAGGTTTACATTCTTACCAAGGAACTATTTTATCTTCTATTTGAGTAGTTAATCACTTGATAGATACTTAGGAGTCGTATAACTGTTAACCCTTCTGTGGGTAGGTGTAACATCCCACTTGCTAATATGTTATGCTAATCAATTCCCAAAGTCGCATCATTGTTCATCCTTCACATAGTAGGTGTACCATCCCACCTGCTAATCCAATGAGTGGCATCGGGGTAATCCGAGTCCAACGAAGCCTCTCCCTTCTTCGCAACATTGTCCTAATCCTGACCTTGGTCCCATCAATTCTTTCTCTTCCAGGCAAGATGCAAAACCGAGGCCTGAGTGACCCCATCTTTATCCCTCACATTATGTTCATCTTCTTCCTGGTGCTTCTTCACAACTAGCCTTAGGTTTTCTTTCTTTTCCCTTTTGAGGGCCTCTGCGGCATGATATCAGCATAAGTCCATATAACAACATTGGGGTTGTTTTCACCCATGGCGACGACGTCATTTATGTCAGTGAAATTAGCTCTATTAAGCCTCTTTTTCCTGTATTCGTCTTCTCTATCGATAATCCCCTAAGCTTTGTCGAAGTCCAAGTCATCCTCCTCCTCCATAGGATTCTCAGTAAATTCTTTAGCATTGGTTTAGGGGTAGTATAAAAGGCCAATTTGTGGGAAAAATCTGCTACAAGGTCTTTCCCTTGTAGTGAGTGAGGGACAGAGGAAGATTATCGAGAGAGAGAGAGAGAGAGAGAGAGAGAGAGAGAGATAGGGAGATAGGGAGGGGGGAGGGGAGGAGGGTTAAGTAGAGCGATAGATATATAATTGTTATATAGAGAGAGTGAGAATATGAGGGTTAGGGGGAGAGGGGAATATGGTTAAGGAGATATTGATAGAGGGGGGAGGGGGAGGTGTGGGCTTAGGAAGAGATGGGATGAGTGAGAGAGAGAGGACGATGGTTATGGTTAGGGAGATGGAGATAGGAGTGAGAGCGTGAAGGAGATGAAGTTTAGGTACAGAGGAGGGAGATGGATAAGAAGAGGAAGTTTAGGTAGAGAGGGAGATAGAGGAGGATTGAAGGGGGTGAGAGTGAGAGTGAGAGAAAGAGAGAGAGAGAGGGGTTGAAATAGGGTGGAGGGGAGGAGGGTTAAGAGGGACAAGAACAAACAAAGGAGAGGAGGAGGATTAGAGTTAGGCAGAGGGGTGGCAGGGGGGTTTGAGATAGATGAAGAGTAAATCAAAGCTACATTTCGGATTAGTAAACAAATGTACATGCTATTTAGTGCGTACGTGCTTTTAGTGCGTACGCGCTTTTAGTGTGTACGTGCTTTTAGTGCGTACACGTGTATTTAAAATAATGTGTACGCGCTTTTAGTGCGTACACGCGTATTTAAAATAATGCGTACGCGCTGTTTAAATTTCTAAATTTTGACGGGAAATTCCTTTCCCACCAACATGGTGGATGACTTGGCCGCTTTGGTTTTAGGTTCAGGTTGCCAAACCAAGTGGCTTGAACTATGTTATAACAAAATACATATTATTCTATAACTTATTCTATTTCAAGCATGATTCGGCGTATGCTACACTTTTCCACTGTTAATGAAATTGCACACACTTATAGAACTCTGTGTGCAGATTCCGAATATGTAATTTTTTTATTAAATCTATTATTTTTTTCCTATTTTTTATTGAATTTTAATTGGACTAACATCAATCTTACACAAAAAGTATGTTATTTCTTCCATCTATAACTTTTTATTGGCTCACCTATTTTGAAAACAGAAAAGAAACCACACAAGTACACACAAAGGACTACATCCTAGAAAAAAATCGACGTTCATTGATTATGTTAAGACCATGATGTCGAGGCCCAATGCTCGACCTAGTCATTTTAGGGCTTGGTTGACTTCCTTAATTTAAAAATAAAATAAAATTATCATAAAAAAATATGAAAAAATAGCGCTGCACTAGATCGACCTGTTATATATGACTCTATATAATGTTTTTCACAAAATTCCACCATTTGCATACCAAACTCGGGGCCCAACACAAACATATTCATTATGTTTTCTTAAAAAATAACATGCCAACCTTAGGAGAACCCCAATTTTTGGGAGTTATACTCAATTTCCATAAATAATAGTTATATAGTCCGGAAGGTAATCCAATTGTCTACATTTTATCTTATTACGCCATATTCCAAAAAGTTGTGTAGGTAGCTCTAATATTGCATTTTGACATTCATATTTATGTTTTTCCAGAAGTCCATTGCAACTAACGTGTCATGAGTGGCCAACATTACCTTGCATCAGCCCTTTAAATATATTATCTAAACATCAGAGAAAAGAGGCAATTGGTTGATATCAGGATTGACAATATAACATGGATCATAAAGACATCCAGACATATGATTATGAAACAAACCTACATGTTGAGGATGAAGGACAATATAAAACGACTAACTAAAGAAATTGGTGCATTCAAAGGTCTCTTTAAAGAAGTAATGAAGTTGGGTTTACCTTCCCCTTGGGATGGAAATGGATATGTTTATTCCAAAGAATATTATCAAGGCCATTGGTCCAACAAGAAAGATGAGTTCCCTCATCAAGCCATAGATGGGGAAATTAGTGGAGAACAAGCAGTGGGAAGGCTAAAATATTATTTTGAAATATTACTTTTATTAAAAGGACTTGCCACAAAACTAGCATCCATTTCATATGAAAATAATACAAATGTTGAAATATCTCTTGAAGCACTAAAGGCAGGCAGGATCCCTATGGGAAAAGAATGTCAGTTGGTAGTGCAATATCATAAATTAATTCTTCCATATAGAATTCCAGCAATATAGACATCACAGAAGTCTTTAGGACAAGTAGCTAGACATCATTCCATTCACGGAAGCCATTTGCACAAATTACAATGCAATTTGCTAACCAACCAACTCCTCTTACTTTTATTCAACATACATGATTAGCTAATAAAGAAATTATGCATCTAAATGAGTCAAGCAGGTGTACCACGGGCGATTCAACTAGGAGGGAAGCCACTTGTCGAGCCCAATGTCTACATGAGTGTAATGTCCCTAAAAATAGTAACAATTTAAAATTTTTCTATTACTGTAATAAACTAATTAAGAGATGATGATTGTAAATTAACTTCAGCACTACTAAGAAAATACTACACCAGTACTTCTTTTGCGACATTTTAAAGGATCTCAGTTTCATGAGTATCATGGTCTTACCGGTTGTTAAACCTACAACTTTGCAGAAGCAATGTAATGAGTAGAAGTGTAATTATGTCATAAGTGTACAAATGTTTTAGAGTATAATACTACAAATCCCTTCTTACTGTCTTTAAGAGTTTGTGTGCATATTTATTAAAGTCTAACTCATAATTCAAGTGGGATGGACACCTATTGGTGGCGGTTAAGGCCCATGTTGAGATGCTTGATATTTCAAGGGGCAAAGTACTCCGGCAGGGCTGTCGAGAGGTAGGGTGTAAGAAATGGAAAACACTTGACTTACTTAACGAGTTTCGCTAATGCATTCAAATTGTATTGGTTTCCAGGTGTACCTATGATGACATCTACCGAGGGTGCTTACTCCATGTCTCCAATTATTACTTAAGCTCAAAGTGTGTGATGTTTAAAGATTGGAACCTTAAAATACCTGAGGGGTGTTTACAATACTTGTTGACCTTGTAATGATTTAAAGGCTATATGTAAATTTTATGGTCTTTGCAAAACTCGTTGTTTTTATAATACTTTGTTGATCAAGAATGACTCTACTACTATAGAGATTAGGATCAATATCGAAATATTTGGGGTTTGGTGATGGAATTAAATGCATATCTGTGTTGGCACAAGACCAACCCTGCTAACTATGCTGAGGGTTTTCCCTTGGGTTCTACCCAGTGAAGGTTCCTTTTTGTGGTTCATTTCACTTGTTTTGTTGTGGATGTGCTTGAGGGTTTCGTGTACTGATCTGAGCTTGGCTCATGGTCAACACAACATATGAGGTTTCGTATGCATAGATGGAAACTTAAACAAGAAGGTAATAATATCCCTAGTTTATACTATGGTTCTTGCTATTTCCATTTAAATAGAAATTGATAACAGTCTTAGGTCTTTGACTTTGTATGGTTCGTTGGTTTGGCAGGTAAGCGTGGCATTCTCCTTCTACATGGCTACTAGTTGAGGGTCAGCACTTTCCTTTGTTGGCATTGCAATTGGTAAGTTTAGGGTTCACCATTACTTATCTCCTCCTCTTGCCTCTGTGGAGTGGTACTGTTTGTATTTGATTATGGGGAATTTCATGAGCCCGGTTTGGGTTTACTGTGTCAAATTTTGGGGTTCCTGGAGGTCACCGTTGGTTGGACCGTTGAGAAATGTATCTATTGGTTTTAATGGCCTTGGATGGTTTTAGTGTGGGGTTTGGCCATTCGGATCAATGTTGCACTTTGTAGAAGTTTAAGGGTAATAATACTCAATATAAATTCTGGGGTTTACATGTCTGCGTATTTCGTTTTGGAAAAATTACCTGGACCTGTGAATAGAGTAAATGGCTGACTACATAATTCTATAATTGATTTGCACATTCTCTAGTGTCTGCTTTTCCTTATGGTTAAGAGTAGTAGTTTGAAATTCTGTGTTTCCTATCGTTGTCTCTGTTCTGAAATTCGTTGGTTGAGTATTGTATGATAGGAATCATGATTTTGTCATAACTTGTGTTTAATATGAGCTGAGGTTGAATCTTTTTGAGAAATAGGGACCTGTTGGCCTCTGCGTTTTTCTATGATACTTTGAACTTGTAACTACTCTCTGCGTTTTCTCTATACGAAGGTAATGGTTAAGGGCTTTTACAACCTTCATGTGACTATCGTGGCTCTATCTGTTGAATGGATTTGCAAGTCTTAGGTTTAAAATATCTGCTAGAACAAAATGTTTTAGTAGGTGGAATGAAACCCTTGTTTGATCTTCTTACATGCCTGTGGGATTTCACTTTGGTTCTTCTTGCTGCATTTTCTTTCTAGTAGTTACTTTAAATGGAAGAATGGAGGGATTCGATCCCTTTCCCTGTATTTCATGTTTTAAAGGATGGATGTAAGTGTTTGTTTATTGGTAGAGAATCATTTGGTTGGATGTGTAAATGCTTCTGTGTGAAATTTCTATGTTGTTCAGGTACTTTTAAGATAGTATAGCCTACCTTGGATGTTAGTGTGATTCGATCTCTTGACTTGTATTTCTATGGCTAAAAGTAATATAGTTTTAATAAAATGGAAAACATTTGTTTGGTAAGGGATCTAACCTATAATAATAATGGGATTCGATCTATGATAAAATACTTGTTGTTTTTTTTGATATAGTAATAGACTATCTGGTTGAAATCGTAGAGAATGCTGATACTGTGGAATGATACCTTGGTTAAAAGAACAGAAATAATAATTTATTGTTTTTGTTTAACCTGCGATTTGTTGTGTAGTGTAGATAAGAGATTCGAGGTCTGTATTAATGTTGTTGTCGTTTTATTTGATGATTCTTAAGCATAAAGAGAATAACATTAAAAGTATTAAAAGGAATAATTAATCCATGCACTATGAATTGATCAGACGGTTCAAACCGAAAACATAATTATTTCAACACATAATATCCCTAACCTGGAAGTTAATATGGGAAAAACATTGGGGACAATACACAGGGTTAGAAGTCCTTTGAAAATCCGTAGTAGGGTTCCTAAGTTTCTCCGATGGGTGTTGTCTAGCACAAACTAGCTGGGCTAGGCCTGCTAGACCCTCCACTGGTTTCTAGGAAAAACCTCTAAGTTTCATAATATTTGTAATGAGAACAATGTTGGAGTATCAATTCTATTTTAAAAGCCTATGTCTACTATAACTGGAAAATGGAAACAATTAATACCACATACCTGGCTGCTTTGGCACTTGATCCTTTCCTGTAGGAGTTTGGCTGCTTGGCACTTGATCCTTTCCTGTAGAAGCCTGCACACTCAAACAGTAATTAATGCAGAACCTGTTGTATTTAGCTAACCTGTTAGGATGATTTACTAAGCTGAATAACTTTGGGGCTACCATGTTCCTCCCAACAATGACCCTTACACTGTTCCTGGTTCTAACTGGATCCCCCCAAGCTGGTTCCAACATGTAAGTGAGAGATAGACGCCCTAGGTTCACTGTTGGTTTAGATCTGAAATTATTATATAAGGCTGCTTCAGTTTCTTGGAGCAGAAGACTTCTCTCTGGTTACCATAAGAGAATTGTAATGAAAAAGATAGATGATCCCCGAAACTTGGGATTCGCCCTCTTTTTGTAAGCAAGTCTTGAATTATGACTGTTGGAATAATTAGTTTCTTTAAATTAAATAATTAATATTTAAAAGATATTATTTTAATAAATATCTAGTCTTTTTGCACTAAGACTTTTTCAATTGTTTTAACTATAAGTGATTTCTGATTGAAGCTCTTCATAATAATTATAATAACAATAATTACAATAATAGTATTTCCAACCTATGTATTAATACATTATTAATACTATTTACAAATGTGGCTGCCCACTAAATATTAATAATTTATTAATACTATTAAATAATGTGGCATCCCACTATGCATAAACTATATGCAATAAATGTCTTTTATAAATAAAAAATCACATCATTATTTATTAAAATTCTTAATAATAATATTAAATCTTGTATCTTCACATGTTACTTTGTTTAAAAATTTTGAGGGTAAGGTCCACTTCTTTGGATGGTCTTTCAGTAAGCTTGGATAGGCACCTCTAGTCTCTCTTTTGCATGTCAGATTCCCTCGTTTAACATGGTAGTGCCCACAGTATTTGATGATAGATGAAAGATGAATCATTTAATCAAATTAAATAAATGTGATGAAAGTAAAAGTGTTATTCAGAGTCTTTCTGACTCAACACTTTGATATTTAGTAACCCCGAGTACTCTTCAGAGCCTTTTAACTCAACACTCTCACATGTGTGTTACGCTAGTTAAATTCTAGAGTCTCTACTCAACACTATTGCTAGAATGTGGTTGTGAGGGACATCTAGAATATTTAAGTGGTCTCGGATCCGGTATTCGTTTATCAAGCTTGGAGTGCTCTAGGGATTATGCCCAGCACTCAATGTATATCAAGGATTACTCCCAGTACATACACATTATTCTAAGTACATCGGGGCTTGTGCCCAGTACGTAGGTCACTTGTGTGTTTTTGAGTCCACGCTCAACACACGAGATAAGTCAATCATGCAAAATCATAGTCTACACAATACGTAACAAAAGGTCATCACAGTATATTAGGGCTTGTACCCACATCATATGCTAAAGAACATAAACACAACATTAGGGCCCTCTCGCCGAGTCATATACTGAATAAAGAAGTCAGTCAGGGTCCATGCCCAGTATGTCAGTATATATAAAAGAATAAGTCACATGCGCTAGGGCTCATGCCCAAAATAAATCATATGTGTTGGGGCCGTGGCCCAATATAACATCAAAATAGTTAGTCCAAAATTCAGGATATTACATGCCTCCCCACTTAGAAATAACACCATCCCGGTCTTTCTAGGGACTAGGAATGTGGTCATGAAACAAGGCGGGGTATGCCTCTTTCATGGTGGTTTCATTCTCCCAAGTAGCCTCATCTGGTCCAAAGTGCCTCCATTACACTTTCAGCTGAGTAATGGTCCTCCTCCTAAGATAATGTTTAGTATCATATACATATTTCTTTAATAATGAAGCATGAAAAACATTATGAAATTTTATATGGGCTGGTAAGGCTAACTCATAAACCGCTGGGCCCTTCTTGGCCAGTATTTCAAAAGGTCCACAAAATCTCGGGGCTTGTTTCCCGCAACGTCCTAAGCTCAACGAGCTTTGTTTTGCCTTTATTTTTAGAAAGACATGTTCACCGACTTGGTAGTCTTTGTCCTTTCTTTTCTTGTCCGCATAACTCTTTTCGCGGTCTTGTGATTCTTTCAAGTCCTGTTGCACCTTGGAGACTAGATGTTCCAAGTCCTTTAGTAGGTCGGGTCCTAACATAAGTCAGTCTACTGGACTATCCCAAGTCACGGGTGTCCGACATTTCCTGCCGTAGAGTACCTCGAAAGGGCTCATTTTGGCAGAGGTTTGGTATCAGTTGTTGTAGGAAAACTCTGCAAGGTGCAAATAATCTTCCCACTTGGTGGGGTTGTTCATGACATACATCCTCAACATGTCATCAAGGATTTGGTTTACTCGTTCTGTTTGTCCGTCGATCTGGGGATGGTATGCGGTACTAAATTGTAACTGGGTCTCCAAACCGGAAAATAATGCTCTCCAGAAGTTTCTAGTGAACTTCGTGTCTCAATTGGAAATGATTGACTTGTGTATCCCGTGCAATCAAAAGATCTCCTTTAGGAAGATGTCCATGATGTGGACTGCTTTGTAGGTAGATTTTTCCGCTATCAAAAGGCCTGCTTTAGACAGCTTGTCTACCACTACAAAGATGGAATCGTTTTGCCTCTTACTCTTGGGTAAGCCCGTAATGAAGTCCATACTTATTACCTCCCACTTCCATTTTGGAATGGGAAAAGGTTGTAGTAAACCAGAGGGTTGTTGGTGTTCCTCTTTGACCAGTTAGCATTCCTGACATTTTGCGATGAACATGGCGATGTCAGCTTTCAACTTAAGCCAAAAGTAATGTTTCTTTACTGTCGATATGATCTTTTGATATCTAGGATGCCCTGAATAGGGTTTTTGGTGAAATTCGGTGAGAATGTTTGATCTAATGTCTCCACTCTCTTGGACGTAGAGTCTCTCTTTTGACCATAGTAGTCTTGACTCGTCTATCTTGTATTCCTTCTATTGTTGGAATAATTTGTCTTCCTGGATCTTTGCAATGATTTCCGTGTAGTAACAGTCACGCTTACATGCCATTCAAATCTTGTGGTGTAAGTCTGAGTCGATTTGACTCACCGTGACTTCGTAAAGCATCTATGCTCAATGGCTCAAGGAATCCGCAATCTTGCTTTCCTTACCTTTTATATGCTTTAGTTCGAAATGGTATTCACTAAGGAAGGCTAACCATCTGGCCTGCCTGGCATTTAGGTCGGGTTGGTCGAAAAGGTATTTCAAACTCATGTTATCAGTCATCAATAGGAATTTATTTCCCATGAGATAATGTCACCACATCTTCAGAGCATGGATGATGGTGGCTAGTTCAAGGTCATGCGTAGGGTAGTTATGCTCATGTTCTTTTAATTTCCTCGATTTTTAGCATATGGAAAAATTGTCTTGCATAAGGACTCCCCCAAGTCCTTCCTTGCTTGCATCCATGAAAACAACGAAGTCTCCATTGGGGTCTGCAATTCATAAGATTGGTGCACTAATCAATAGTTGTTTTAGCTTTTGAAAGCTTTTGTCGCACTTATCCATCCAGATAAACTTGTTTTCCTTCTTCTGCAAGGAAGTCATGGGACATGCAATCCGTGAGAAGTTTTCAATGAACTTTCGGTAGTAGCCGACTAAACAAAAAAATGATCTTATATCGAATATGCACATAGGTGTGGGCCATTCTTCGATAGCTTTGACCTTTTCGGGGTCGAAGGCTATTCCCTTCTCGAAAATGATATGTCCTAAGTATTCAATCTGGGGTTTGTAGAAATCGCACTTACTAAACATGGCGTAAATTTGGTGTTCCGTTAGTATTCGTAAAACAATTCGGAGGTGCTCCTCATGTTCTACTTCGTTCCAGGAGTAGATCAAAATGTCATCAATAAAGACTAGAACGAACTTATCGAGTTATTTGCTAAAGATGTTGTTCATCATACACATAAAGTTGGCTAGTGCATTTGTCAACCCAAAGGGCATCACTATGAACTCTTAGTGGCCGTAACGGGTCTGAAACGTGGTCTTGTTGATATCCTCATCCCGGATCCTCACCTGATGGTATCCAGATCATAAGTCGATCTTTGCGAAGATCTTTGCTCCTCCGACTTGGTCAAACAAGTCATCGATCCTAGGGAGTGGGTAGCGGTTTTTAATGGTCATCTTGTTGAGTTGGCGGTAATCGATGCACATCCACATCATTCCGTCTTTCTTCTTGACGAAGAGTATCGGTGCGCCCCAAGGGGACACACTTGGTCGAATGTACCCTTTGTCTATTAACTCTTGTAACTGAAGCTTAAGCTCCACCAATTCTGGTGTGCTCATGCGGTACGGGGCTTTAGAAGCTAGTACTGACCCAGGTGTTAGTTCGATGGAAAATTCTAAGTCTCGTTTGGGTGGTAATCCTGGTATTTCTTTAGGAAATACATCTTTGAACTCTACAAGGACTGGGAAGTCTTCGATCTTTTGTTCCCTATCAGTTTCTATGTTTCGGATATTGATGGAAAAGAGTTTGCAACCCTTTCTGATACATTTATTTGCTTGTAAGGCAGAGATGTGTCATACTGACACTTTCTTAGGGATACCATAAATCATCTTCTGATTCCCTTGGTCATCTCTGCAGAGTAAGGATTTGTTTAAGCAGTCCAATAGGACATGGTGTTCTTCTAACGAATCCATGCCGATGAATACATCATACAAACCTAGGGGTAGAATGTTTAATTCTAACCTAATTGGGAAACCATTTAAGTCTATATCACAAGTGTTAACTTACTCGAAGACCTTTCATTTGGTACCGGTGGCAAGTTGTACGAGCCACGGTCTCTCATGATGCTCTTGCTTCAACTTACAAGTGTCTACTATCTTAGGGGAGATGTAACTTCAGCATGCATCGAGGTCTATTAAAACATAAATGGTTGTGTTTGAGATCTTACCCTCAATTTCAACCATAGTGGCCTGGTGATCCGCTTGTCGGCCATCAAGAGCGGCATAAATCCTGGGGGTATTTGCCATGTCTCCTATGGTAGGTTATGCTTGGATGTTGTGTAAAAATCCATCCATTTTGTTGGGGCGGTCTCTATAGTAGTGGGGCCCTTGGCATTTCAAACAAGAAATAGTTGGTGGGACAGCTTTTGTCCCTTTGTGGAAAGCTGTCCTGTTGATAGGTGGTGGGGGTGCACTTGGTCATCCTTGAGGTCGGTTTGTTGTTATGTTTTCGGTAAGGTGGAGGTCTAAAACTTGGCCTACGGTTGTCTGAGAAGGTTCTGAACCTATCTCTGTTTCTGTTGATGTTGTCATTCCTTGGTTTTCTGTGTTCATAACACAATCTTGCTTTATGTAAGGTCACATCGAGGGCTTTGGGCATGTCAAACTCTATCTTTTCTCTAAAGTTTGGTGGCATCCCTCCCAAGAACTGTTGTATTTTAACCTTTTCATCTTTGATGTATGGAACATAGTGCATCAAGTCTAAAAATATGTTTATGAATTCCTCCATGGTGAGGGAGCCCATTTTCAACTCATGAAATTCCCTAATTTTCTTGTGAAACAATCTTTTAGATATATATTTGTCCTGAAATATTCTGCTGAAAGTATCCCATCTTATGTCTCTCAATTCTTGTCCTTTGGTGTGTTTCAAGTCCCGCCACCATCTGGCTACTTTACCATTCAGGTTGTATATGGCTCGTCGAGCTTGTATTACACTGGAGTAATTATGAACTTTGAAGTACTTATTCATTCCTAGTAGCCACTACTCAGCCTTCTCCTCGAAGTTAATCTCTCCATCATACGTTGGGGCTTTTAGCTTTCTGAATTATCCTTGTAAGCTGTCGTCACTTTTCCTCCTTTTCTTACAAGGAGGTGGTGAACCTTTATCATTGGAAGAGCTCTTGCAGTCCTATTCCATTGATTCAGGTATGTGTTCTCCTTGCTCTTCTCCCTTAGGGATGGAAGTCCTTTCTGTGTGACTGTTTCACTTTTTAAAGGTGTTGACTGAGAGTGTGGGTTGTCCGTAGGGTTTTTCCCTTGTTAGAGTATGAAGTAGAGCTTCGTTTATGGCTTGCTATTCTCGTCTTTCTTGCATGTTGTCCTCTTTGAAACTTTGGAATTCTACCTGTAGGTTTTGCATGGATTTCATTAAATCTGAGTTGAGTTCCACCAAAATTTCTTTCTCTCGTGGTGGAGAGTCCAGATTCCCATGTATGCTACTGCCCCCTTCTGCATTCATTCTCAAAAAATGACTATACCTGCAATGTTATACAAGCATGAAGAATATAAAATTTGTTAGTTCTTTTTCACATAACAAAATAAAATTTCCGAATGTACGTTTCTGTTTACTATGTATCTGCAGCGGAAATTCCTTTTGTAATGAGCCCAATAGGTCACTTAGTTTTGTAGCTGGGCTCTGATACCACTTGTAATGTCCCTAAAAATAGTAAAAATTTAAAAAAAATCCGTTACTGTAATAAACTAGTTAAGAGATGATGATTGTAAATTAACTTTAACACTGCTAAGAACATACTACATCGGTACTTCTTTTGCGACATTTTGAAGGATCTCAGTTTCATGAGTATCATGGTCTTACTGGGTGTTAATCCTACAGCTTTGCGGAAGCAATGTAATGAGTAGAAGTGTAATTCTGTCATAAGTGTACAAATGTTTTAGAGTATAATACTACAAATCCCTTCTTACTGTCTTTAAGAGTTTGTGTGCATATTTATGAAAGTCTAACTGATAATTCAGGTGGGATGGACCCCTATTGGTGGCGATTGAGGCCCATGATGAGATGCTTGATCTTTCAAGGGGCAAAGTACTCCAGCAGGGCTGCTGAGAGGTAGGGTGTAAGAAATCGAAAACTCTTGATTTACTTAGCGAGTTTCGCTAATGCATTCAAATTGTATTGGTTTATAGGTGTACCTATGACGGCATCTACCTAGGGTGCTTACTCCACATCTCCAATGATTACTTAAGCTCAAAGTTTGTGATGTTTAAAGATTGGCACCTTAAAAGCCTTAAGGGATGTTTGCAATACTTGTTTAACTTATAATACTTGTTGACCTTGTAATGATTTAAAGTAAATATGTAAAGTTTATGGTCTTTGCAAAACTCGTTAGGTTTATAATACTTTTTTGATCAAGAATGACTCTACTACTATAGAGATTAGGATCAACATCGAAATATTTGGGGTTTGGTGATGGAATTAAATGCATCTCTGCATTGGCACAAAACCAACGCTGCCAGCTATGCTGAGGGTTTTCCCTTGGGTTCTACCCAGTGAAGGTTCCTTTTAGTGGTTCATTTCACTTGTTTTGCTATGGATGCGTTTGAGGGTTTCGTGTACTGACCTGAGGGCTCATGGTCAGCACACCATATGAGTTTTTGTATGCAGATATGGCGACTGAAACAAGAAGGTAATACCATCCCTAGTTTATACTACGCTTCCTGCTATTTCCATTTAAATAGAAATTGATAACAGTCTCAGGTATCTGACTTTGTATGGTTCATTGGTTTGGCAAGTAAGCATGGCATTCTCCTTCTACATGGCTACTAGTTGATAGTCAACACTTGCCTTTGCTAGCATTGCAATTGGTAATTTTAGGGTTCACCATTACTTATCTCCTCCTCTCGCCTCTGTGGAGTGGTACATTTTGTATTTGATTATGGGGAATTTCGTGAGCCCGGTTTGGGTTTTTTGTGACAAATGTTGGGGTTCCTAGAGATCGCCATTGGATGGAGCATTGTGAAATGTATCTATTTATTTCAATGGCCCTGGAGGGTTTTAGTGTGGGGTTTGGCCATTCGGCTCAATGTTGCACTTTGTAGAAGTTTAAGGGTAATAATAATCAATATAAATTATGGGGTTTACATGTCTGCGTATTTCATTTTGGAAAAATTCCTTGGACCTGTGAATAGAGGAAATGGCCTACTACATAGTTCTACAATTGATTTTCACATTGTCTAGTCTCTGCGTTTCCTTATGGTTCAGAGTAGTAGTTTCGAATTCTGTGTTTGCTATCGTTGCCTCTGTTCTTAAAGTTGTTGGTTGAGTATTGTATGATTGGAATCATGATTTTGTCATAACTTAAGTTTAATATGAGCTGAGGTTGACTCTTTTTGAGGAATAGGGACCTGTTGGCCTCTGCGTTTTTCTATGAGACTTTGAACTTGTAACTACTCTCTGCGTTTTATCTATACGAAGATAATGTTTAAGGGTTTTTAGAACCTTTATGTGACTATCGTGGCTCTGTCTGTTGAATGGATTTGCAAGTCTTAGTTTTAGAATAACTGCCAGAACAAAATGTGTTAGTTGGTGGAACAAAACCCTTGTCTGATCTTCTCACATGCCTATGGGTTTTTACTTTGATTCTTCTTGCTTTTCCTTCTTTCTGGTAGTTGCTTTGAATGGAATAATGCTGGGATTTAATCCCTTGCCCTGTATTTCATGTTTTAAAGGATGGTTGTAACTGTTTGTTTATTGGTAGTGAATCGTTTGGTTGGATGTGGAAATGCTTCTATGTGAAATTTCTATGTTTTTCGGCTACCTTTAAGATAGTATAGCCTACCTGGGATGTTAGTGTGATTCGATCTCTTGACTTCTATTTCTATGGCTAAAATTAATATAGTTTTAATAAAATGGCAAGCATCTGTTTGGTAAGGGATCCAACCTATAATAATAATGGGATTCGATCTATAATAAAATACTTGTTGTTGTTTTTGATATAGTAATAGACTGTCTGGTTGAAATCGTAGAGAATGTTGATAATGTGGAATGATACCTTTGGTTAAAAGAACGAAAATCATAATTTACTGTTATTGTTTAACCTATGATTTGTTGTGTAGTGTAGCTAAGAGATTCGAGGTCTGTCTTGATGTTGTTGTCGTTTTATTTGATGATTCTTAAGCATAAAGAAAATAACATTAAAAGTATTAAAAGGAAGAAGTAATCCCTGCACTACGAATTGATAAGACAATTCAAACAAAAAACATAACTATTTCAACACATAATAGCCCTAACCTGGAATTTAATATGGGAAAAAATTGGGGACAACACGTAGGGTTAGAAGTCCTTTGAAAATCCATAGTAGGGTTCCTAAGTTTCTCCGATGGGTGTTGTCTAACACAGACTATCTGGGCTAGGCTTGCTAGAACCTCCACCAGTTTCTAGGAAAAACCTCTAAGTTTGATAATATTTGTAATGAGAACAATGCTGGAGTATCAATTCTAATTTAAAATTCTATGTCTACTATAACTAGAAAATGGAAACAATTAATACCACATACCTGGCTGCTTTGGCACTTGATTCTTTCCTGTAGGAGTCTGGCTGCTTGGCACTTGATCTTTTCCTGTAGAAGCCTGCACACTCAAACAGTAATTGATGTAGAACCTGTTGAATTTAGCTAACCTATTAGGATGATTTCCTTACCTAAATAACTTTGGGGCTACGATTTTCTTCCCAACCATGACCATTAGACCGTTCCTGGTTCTAACTGGATCCCCCCGAGCTAGTTCCAACATGCAAATGAGAGATAGAGGCCCTAGGTTCACTATTGGTTCATATCTGAAATTATTATATAGGGCTGCTTCCGTTTCTTGGAGCAGAAGACTTCTCTCTGATTACCATAAGAGAATGATAATGAAAAAGATAGATGATCCCCAAAACTTGGGATCTGCCCTATTTATGTAAGCGAGCCTTGAATTATGACTGTTGGAATAATTAGTTTCTTTAAATTAAATAATTAATATTTAAAAGATATTATTTTAATAAATATCTAGTCTTTTTGCACTAAGACTTTTTCAATTGTTTTAACTATAAGTGATTTCTGATTGAAGCTCTTCATAATAATTATAATAACAATAATTACAATAATAATATTTCTAACCTAGGTATTAATACATTATTAATAGTATTTACAAATGGGGTTGCCCACTAAATATTAATACTATTAAATAATGTGGCATCCCACTATGCATAAACTATATGCAATAAATGTCTTTTATAAATAAATAATCACATCATTATTTATTAAAATTCTTAATAATAATATTAAATATTGTATCTTCACATGATACTTTCTTTAACAATTTTAAGGGTAAGGTCCACTTCATTGGACGGTCTTTCGGTAAGCTTGGATAGGCACCTCTAGTCTCTCTTTTGCATGTTGGATTCCCTCGTTTAACATGGTAGTTCCCGTAGTATTTGATGATAGATGAAAGATGAATCATTTAATAAAATTAAATAAATGTGATGAAAGTAAAAGTGTTGTTCAGAGTCTTTCTGACTCAACACTTTGATATTTAGTAACCCTGAGTGCTCTTCAGAGCCTTTTAACTCAACACTCTCACATGGGCGTTACGCTAGTGCAAGTCCAGAGTCTCTACTCAACATTAGTGCTAGAATGTTGTTGTGAGGTACATCTAGAATATTTAAGTGGCCTCGTATCTGGTATTCATTTATCAAGCTTGGAATGCTCAAGGGCTTATGCCCAACACTCAATGTACATCAGGGTTTACTCCTAGTACATACACATTCTTTTAAGTACATCGGGGCTTGTGCCCAGTATGTAGGTCACTTGTGTGTTTCTGAGTCCACGCTCAACACACCACATAAGTCAATCATGTAAAATCATAGTCTGCACAGAACGTAACAAAAGGTCATCTCAGTATATTAGGGCTTGTACCCACATCATATTCTAAAGAACATAAACACAACATTAGGGCCTTCTTGCCCAATCATATACTCAATAAAGAAGTCAGTCAGCATCGATTCCCAATATGTCAGTATATATAAAAGAATAAGTCACATGCGCTAGGGCTCATGCCCAGACTAAATCATATGTGTTGGGGTCGTGGACCAATATAACATCAGAATAGTCAGTCCAAAATTCGGGATATTACAATGAGGGTTCAAACTTTAACATCCAGAGGAAAGAAGAAAAAATGAAACAAGAAGGGTTAAGACGACTAGGCTAAAGGAAAGAGAAAAGTAAAAGAAGGTCCAAAGTCTGTAAAAGTGAAATGTAAAAGTGACAAAGTTTGTTACAAATTAGTTAGAAATAAACTGAATCTAGTTACTCAAAGGGTATATATATTGTAAATCGAATTCACTTGTAAAGGGATAGAAAAATTGTAGAAAACGTCTATCTTTTTCTTGTCAGTCGGATGAACTACTTTTGTGATGTAATTCCCTTGTTGGAGATTAAGCTTATAGAGTATTATAGAGAAATTTTTTTCCTCTTTGTTTTCTCCATATTCTATATAAATGATATTATTTATTATTTTAACATTAAAGTAGAATGAGTGATGTTTTTTTATAGAAGTAGTATAAATATTTGAGGATGATATTAGAGAACATAATTTTGGTCCTCCTCTTGACTAACACCTTTTCTAGGCTCATATTTTCGGTGACTTTTATCCAAAATGATTAAAAATTGAGATGAATTGTATATAATAGTTATTAGCATTGCATGATGTTTATGCAATAGTTGTATTTGTGGACATTGAGTCCATTTATGCATGCCAAAATGCAATCTCAACATTGAGAAATTGCTATTTGACCAAAAACATTAGTAACCGATATTCAAACTACAATAGGTTGAAACTTCATAAAATTTAATAATTACTTATTGTATTCTGTAATATTTAGTTTGCATGGGTATCCCAATAAGAGGTTTTTAGCTTAACTTTTCAAGTTTTGGGCATAATCACATAAATAATTATATATGTTTCTCAATTAAAAATATTAAGTTACTCAATTTTCATATAAATTTTATTAAGGTAATAATATATTATATGATTGGTTTTGTTGCATACAATATAGAACATATGCTTAGTCTTTAGAAATCATAGGATTGTTATAAGAAGAAATTGTCCCACAAACAAAAAGGTATTGACATTATACTTTTTCAATAAATTGACTCTAATTTAATGAGCTCCATCCATAAACATTGATATGAGCTATCATTATAGCAACTAATTTTGATATAATTGCCTTTTTTGTATATCTCCACTAAAAACAAAATTATTTATAAGCAGAGAAGAAGGCAATTATCCCTAAATCTAGGGGATGTGGACCATTTTTGACATAATTTCTTTTGTCTCTATCTCCACTAAAAACAAAATTATTTATAAATGGGGAAGAAGGCAATTATCCCAAAATCTACATGATGTGAACTTATTTTGATATAATTGCCTTGTGTGTATCTCCACCAAAAACAAAATTATTTACCACCATAGATTCATATTAAACCCATATCTAGCAACCACTGAGAGGGATCCAATTTCTTGAGGTGCATTTCTTTTTTTAAATATAAAATCAAGAATTTCATCTCTTGATTGATAGATCTGGGTTTAATTTTTAAGTTTTTATTTTATAAACGAACATCTATTTTTTAATTACTTTACATAATATTTTATTTTATGAACCAATATGGATTTTTTTAAAATACTTTCCATAATTTTTTATTTTATGAGCTCACATGAATTTTTTAATTATTTTGTTAGCGCACCTCATTTTATGAGACTTTTCTTGTAACAAAATTGAAGAGAGGATGACAAAAGCCGTGATAAGGGAATGCAAAACCTGTGAGGCCGAGATAATAAAGATCGATGGATGCATCCTGGTGACGTGTACTAGGTGTAGAACAAATATGTGTTACATTTACCGACATGTCATCTCGTGCACCTATGAACATTTTTGTAGTCATCATTATCTGCAAGAACTAGGGAAACCCTACCAAATATGCAAGGTCCATAAGTGTAGTTTGTAGGAGACTAAGGTAGAAGATAAATTATATGCACCATTACACAAAAACCTAGAGATGTTAGTGAAGGCCGCCCACTAGGATCTTAACATCCCACCACGCTCCACAGTCCAGACTCTGGGCTGGATGTGCACCCGTACGGTGGTGTCCCCTTTGAGCCGTATGAGCCCCAGACGAACACTACAATGCCGACATTGCCACCCACTCCCTGACTCAAACCTGGGTGGAGGCTTTGATACCAAATAATATGAACCGTTACAACAAAACCTCGAGATGTTAGTGAAGGCCGCCCACTAGTATATTAACAATAATGTGGCACTGGATGCAAGGGAAGAAGAATTAAAATAATTTGAAGACAATGATCCCAACTTGCTTGATCAGAAAATTGGACCTCCTCTTGTAAAACAGATAGTACCACCGTCCAATCGGTATCCGCCATTACCCCAAGTCAAACTTGTAAATGTTTTTGCAGATGATCACGTTAATGTTAATGTGGATGATCAAATTCCTGTTTACGAAGGACGCAGAGTTGAATTTGAAGGGCGGCAGTACATCCAGCTAGTTGGCAATCAGATTGCAAACATGGTGATCTCTCTACCAATAGCTCCTCCAGAAATCGTAAGAGTTGATGATGAACTTGCAAATATGCAATTACATGCTAACGAAGCTGATGGGACCCAAGAAGACACCTCTGAAGATAAAGTAGGAGATCTTGCATATCCACCATTACCCCAAGTCGAACCTGAGGGGATGCGGTACATCCAGCTAGTTGGCAAGCAGATTGTAAACATGGTGATCCCTCTACCAGTAGCTTCTCCAGAAATTGTGAGAGCTGATGATGAACTTGCAAATATGCAATTACAAGCTAACAAAGATGATGGGACCCAAGAAGACGGCGCTAAAGATAAAGTAGGTGATCTCCAAAGCAACTGATTTTCCAGCTTCCAACTAATTTCATCAACTTCCATATTGATTTTAATCGTTCTCCACTCTCTTCTTACAAATTAGTTTCTGTATAATTAATATATACATAACTCGTTGATTTAATCTCTTTAATTTCTTTAACCTACAACTTTTCATTTCATTTCATTGTAGTTATTTATGCTTAGTGTTTTCCTTTAATTTATATATTTAATTGTAGTTATTAATATGTATGTGTATTAATTCTTTATGCAATGGTTTTCTCAACCAGGGTAGGTACTCTGGATGAATTATAGAATATATAAGTTTATTATTTCAAGTTAACAATCACTACAGATGAAGATATTGTGGGAAGGAAGGGGGGTGTTTCTCTTACTTCCAGCAACACACACCGATCTCCAAACTCATAAATTTCACCTACAAGACTGTTGTAGCTTATTGAATCTGATTGTTTAGCTAAGATTAATCAAGAGGACAGTTGCAACTCAGTTACAACTGACTATTTCATCTATGTTTTGATGACCCCTGCGTTCATAAACTTGACTAATACTCTATTTCAACACTTAAACACATTTAACTCATAAAATAACTCTAATATCCTCACTTGCTACAAGAAAAATAACTTCAAAATGAATATGAGTTTTCAAACTCAAATAACATAGTACACGGTAAAAATTCTGACTTTTAGCTTGAACTCATCATTATATTCAACTTTGTCTATCTAAATCACAATTACAATGATAAGTATTTATACTGCTTCAGCATAGTCGGTCATTAACTGCTAATTGACCCTTCATTACAAAATTGTATGTGCAGAAATAAATTTGCTCTGTTAAATTGAAATTCTACAGGTTGAAAAATGAGGACTGCGTTGGCCCTTCAGAATTGTAATGGATGAATGTGATTCCTGGCATGGTTCTTCATGTTCTGGACCATCAAAATATATTAATGACAATGGCTATTCATATTTTTAATAATATGAGCCAAGGCAGTGACCGCCTCTTCAAATATTTAAATGGGTAAGGCGGTGTGGCGATGGAGGCTTTTCAAAACTTGTTCGGTTACAAATCTGGGTAGTGTTGCCTTTTAGAAATTCCAGCGGCCATCAGTTTAAGCGGTGTAGTAATTAATTTTCTTCCAAAATTCTCGCCCTTAATTACTACACTCAAAAAACAAAACTTTAAACTACTGTATTTATGTTATAACTTACAAACCCCAATGTTTTTCCTATGAAATTCAAACAACTCTTTCCCCATAGGTTTTGTAAATAGGTCTACAAACTTATTTTCTGGCCTGCAAAATTCCATACTGATTGCATTCTTGTTTATCAATTCTCAAATGAAATGATACCTTGTATCAATATGCTTACTTCTTTTATGAAAGACATGATTTCTCGATAGTGCAATGGCTGATTTATTGTCATAGAAAATCTGAGTTGGCTCATCTTGTTCATGCTGCAACTCAGAAAGAATTCTTCTCATACATATAGTTTGACATACAGAAGTTGTTGCTACAACATACTCTGCCTCAACAGAGCATAATGTCACTATGGGATGCTTCTTTGAATCCCATGCTACAGATCCAAATCCAAAATTGAATACATATCCAGATGTACTCTTTCTATCATCTATAGAACCTACAAAATCACTGTCAGTATATCCAATCAACTTAAAATTTGAGTTTGATGTATACTGGATACCAAAATTTGTTGTTCCATCGATATATCTTAGGATCCTCTTTCCAGCTTGCCAGTGAGTATTCTTTGGTGATTCCATAAATCTTGAAATCATACTTACTGCAAACACTTCATCAAATCTTGTTGCAGTTAAGTACATGAGACTTCCTACCAGTCTCTTATACAACATTGGATCAACTCTTGACCCATCATTCTCCTTACTGAGTTTTGTACTAGTTGCAATTGGAGTTACAGCTGGCTTACAATTCATCATTCTAAATCTTTTTAGTACATCATTTGCAAACTTAGTTTGATTGATAAAAATACCATCCTCGGAGTGAGTTACTTCAATACCAAGAAAATATTTCATCATTCCTAAATCAGACATCTCAAATTCTGTTTTCATGGATTTCTTAAACTCATCTACTGAAAGATATCCGGTGAAGATAAAATCATCAACATATAAGCAAACAATCAGTATTTTACCTTCGTAGTTTACCTTTGTATACAAGGTTGTCTCACTTGGACTTCTATTGAATCCTTCACTATTCAAATATTCATCAATCCTGGTGTACCAAACTCTAGGTGCCTGCTTCAATCCATACAATGCTTTCTTTAATTTGTGAACTTTGTCATCATGTTCATCAATTTCATATCCAATAGGTTGTCGCACATAAACCTCTTCTTCTAAAGATCCATTAAAAAAAGCAGACATTACATCCATTTGATGTACATACCATTTATTATGAGCAGCAATAGGTAATACCATCCTTACCATATCAAGTCTGGATACAAGTGGAAACATCTCATTACAATCAATACCAGATTGTTGACTAAACCCCTAGCTACAAGTCTTGCTTTGTATTTTTCAACTTCACCATTAGCATTTAACTTAGTCTTATAAATCCATTTGACACCAATACAATTTTTATTATCAGGCAAATCTACAAGATCCCAAATATTATTTCTTTCTATGGTATCAATTTCTTCATCCATTGCTTTTATCCGAACATCCTTTTCAATGGATTCATCAAAATTTACTAGATCACATGCTATCAATGCAAAATTTGAAGCTTGATCTACTTCTTCATTTTTTTCATACAATTCTCTTAAACTTCTAGTCTTCCAACCTCTAACTATGTTTCTTAATGAAGCTAGTGTAGGATTTGATTCATTACTTACTTCTGATCCTGTTCCTTGCCATCCACCAACACTTGATGGTTCACCACATTGTTTAATTCTGGGCATTCTGGCAGGTGTTCTTATTGCTGGTGTAGGCGTTTATGGAGTTAACTGTCCTCCATGTATGCCCTGCTCATCTTATTCATCTTCTACGTGAGATGTAACAATGTCCTTTGCAACCAACTTATCTATGCTACCATCCCATGCTTCTTCTTCCTTAAACACCACATCTCTGTTGATGACATACTTCTTGGTGATGGGATTATAGAGTCTATATGCTTTAGATTCTTCACTATATCCAACAAAAATACATTTCTGACTTTTGTCATCTAACTTTCGCCTCATCTCTTCAGGTACATGTGCATAAGCTACAAACCCAAAAATCCTTAAATGAGATATGTTGCTACTATTACCATTCCATGCTTGCCGGGGAACTCGATCCTTCACGCTCTTAGTTGGGCTTATCTTCAGAATGTACACTGAACAAGTAACAACATCTCCCCAATATTCATCTGAAAGATCCTTCTCCTTCATCATGCTTCAACCCATGTTCATAATGGTTTGATTCTTTCAGCTTTCTGCCACTCCGTTTTGCTGTGGAGTGTAGTGAGCAGTAAACTTTCTCTTAATTCCATAATGTTAACAAAATTCCACAAAATCATTTAACATATACTCACCTCCTTTATCTGATCTCAAGACTTTAATACACTTGTCACTCTCATTTTCAACCATAGCTTTAAAACTTTTAAACACATCAGAAGCTTGAGATTTATGTTTCAGCAAATACACCAAATTTTTTCGACTGAAATCATCAATGAAAGTCGGAAAATAAACATTACTAGTCAAGGAAGGTGTTTGCATCGGTCCAGACAAATCTGTGTCTACCAGCTCCAATGGTGCTTTTCCTCTGTATGAGACTCCATTGACAAATTTATCTCTATGATGCTTTCCCAATATGCAGCTCTCACATGAGCTTGCGGCTACTGAATATTGGGAAACCCTTTTACCATCTGCTTCTTTTGTAGCAAATCTAAGCCAGCAAAATGTAAATGGGCATACCTCAAATGCCATAACTATGATTGATCTAAAATCTTAGTTTTATAAGAATTCAAAGAGTTAGTCAAATCATTCCTCATAATAAACAAAAACATTCTATTCTTTGTCATCTCTACTTTCGCTATCAATTGCTTACTTGGATATTTATCATAAATAGTACATACTTTGTTCTTGAAGAACACTCTGCACTTATTCTCTAATAGTTGTCCAATGCTTAATAAATTACACATTAAACTAGGAACATAATAAACATCATGAACTGTTCTTCTTTTACCATTCTTGGCATATACAACAATCACACCTTTACCATTAAATTTTACCTTACTGTCATTACATAACTTCACTTCAGACTTAATGCTTGTATCTATACTTAAAAATAATTCCTCATTTCCAGTCATATGATTGTTGCGTATGCTGTCCAAGAACCATATATCCTTTGAAATTTCCTAGGTGACATTACAAGTTAAAAACATAGGATTCTCCTCATGTTAAGTCTCCTCTATAATGTGTGTAGAAAACTTACTAGTATGTGCTTGCTTCTTCCAACACTTGTTAGCAAAATGCCCAAATTTCTTGCAATAGAAAAATTGAACTTTAGATCTACCATACCTTTGATTTCTTGGTTCTCATGTTCTGCTGCTAATCCCCCTTATGCTAGCAGTATTCTGATGTAACTTCTCTTCAGATTCTGAATCATTTATGTTGTCGCTATGATCAGCAGTTCAACCTCCTCTTCCTCTTCTACTAGACCCTCCTCTGCTTCTCCCTCTAGTAACATGTAACTGAGATTTAAAAGCATCTTTTATTGGAGTATCATCATACACGTTCCTTCTTTATTCATGATCAATCAAAGAACCAGTCATCTCATCAATGTACATTTGACTGATATCTTTAAACTCTTCAATGGGAACAACCACTACTTCAAACTTATTTGGCAAACATCTCGGCAATTTCTCAATACACGCTGATCTGAGAGGTCTTCACCATACTGTCTCAACTGGTTTACAATGTTCATAACTTGAGTAATAAAATTATCAACAGTCTCACTGTCTTTCATCTTCAAATTCTCAAAGTCCCTTCTCAAGTTCTGCAACTTAACATTCTTCACCTTGATAGCAAGTTTCGAGAGTGTCCCAAGCTTTCTTTGAAGACTCAGCACTTGATATATTCGGAAATATGGATTCACTTAGGCCTTATTGAATAATACCAAGATCTTTGTTGTCCTTCTTCCTATTCTCCTTCAACGGAACACGCTTGGCATTTCATAGACCCAATTCAGCATCTTGATCAGCTGGCTCTAGGTAGCCAATCATGACAAACTCGCAAAGATCCAGAGCGCACATGATAGTTCTCATCTTAATAAACCATGTATCATATTTTCTTTTAGTCAACATAGAAATTTGTGGCTGCACTACACTGCTGTTAGTAGCCATCACTTATTAAATTCAAATTACTCTAAATAAAAATGAGAAAGAAAACTTAACCACGCTCTGATACCACTGTGGGAAGGCAGGGGGTGTTGCTCTTACTTCCAGCAATACACATGGATCTCCAAACTCATAAATTTCACATACAGGACTATTCCAGCTGTGTTGCATCTGACTGTTTAGCTAACAGTAATATACAAGATAGTTGCAGCTGACTGTTTCAGCAATGTTTTGATGACCCCTATGTTCATAAACTTGACTAATACTCTATTTCAACAATTAAACAAATTTAACTCATAAAATAACTCTAATCTCTTCACTTGCTACAACAAAAATAACTTCAAAATGAATATGAGTTTTCAAACTCAAATAACAGAGTACATAGCAAAAATTCTGAGTTTTAGCTTTAACTAATAATCATATTCAACTCTGTCTATCTAAATCACAATTACAATTATAAGTATTTATAGTGCTTCAGCATTGTCAGTCATTAACTGCTAATTGACCCTTCATTACGAAATTGTATCTGCAGAAATAAATGCTCTGTTGCATTGAAATTATAGAGGTTGGAAAATGAAGATTGCCTTGGACCTTCAGAACTGTAATGGATGAATGCGATTCCTGGCATGGTTCTTAATGTTCTGTAGCGTCAAAATATATTAATGACAGTGGCTCTTCAGCGGTGTAGTAATTAATTTGCTTCCAACAGATATGGATAAAGGTAGTTTTTTTTTGTTTCTAAATTTTAGTTTTTAAGGCCACATATAAATAAAATAGTGGTTTTTTCTCATAATTTCCTACATTTCTCCACATATAATTTAAGGCGACATATAAAAACGTTTGGACAAAAGGAAGATCTTACCCAAACCATTCAATTTGAATTAGATTCCTTTAAAATTTACCTAAATTACTCAATTATCTAGCAAACCATGTTTTAACCTCCACTAGCATCAATCACTACCACAAAAAGACTACATATGTTAAATTTATTCAAGTCAATGGAGAATTTGAAGTAGGCCAAAAACAATAAAGAATGCTACAATCCAGTTAGACCCCCCGCACAAGAGTTGAGAAGGCTAAGTTGTAATAATAACTGCATAGTAGGCCATGTTGATAATGGCTGCAAAGAGAAGGTAAAAATCTATCCATGCATATCAAGATTGACAAGGTAAAATTCTATCCATCCATATGAAGATTCTAAGATTTCTATGCTAATTTATTTGTTACTATATAGTGTTTTTACTTCAGTGGAATTTAAAAAAAATCTATTTGTGAATGTATGATGAATATGTTGCACATAAGGTACCATTTTTTTATCTTGATATACATAACCATATATAATCATATTTCAAAATGGTTCTTTGTATTTAAGTAGTTATGTCTAGTTATGTGGTTGTCACAATATTTTATCATAATAATATTAGATTTTATAGATGTTCTTTATCACGATTCATGATCATAACTTTATACTAAACTATATTTTAGAGGAGGAAAGAGGTTGCACATATGTGTGTTTATGTAAATAAGGATTCAACCCTAAAAGAGTGGTTGGTTGCTTTTATCATAAAGTTGCACCACCATGGAAATGGGTTATCATAATTACACTAGAGTAATTATGAACTTTGAAGTACTTATTCATTCCTAGTAGCCACTACTCAGCCTTCTCCTTGAAGTTAATCTCTCCATCATACGTTGGGGCTTTTATCTTTCTGAATTATCCTTGTAAGCTGTCGTCACTTTTCCTCCTTTTCTTACAAGGAGGTGGTGAACCTTTATCATTGGAAGAGCTATTACAGTCCTATTCCATTGATTCAGGTATGTGTTCTCCTTGCTCTTCTCCCTTAGGGATGGAAGTCCTTTCTGTGTGACTGTTTCCCTTTTTAAAGGTGTTGACTGAGAGTGTGGGTTGTCCATAGGGTTTTTCCCTTGTTAGAGTCTGAAGTAGAGCTTCGTTTATGGCTTGCTATTCTCGTCTTTCTTGCATGTTGTCCTCTTTGAAACTTTGGAATTCTACCTGTAGGTTTTGCATGGATTTCATTAAATCTGAGTTGAGTTCCACCAAAATTTATTTCTCTCATGGTGGAGAGTCCAGATTCCCATGTATGCTACTGCCCCCTTCGGCATTCATTCTCAAAAAATGACTATACCTGCAATGTTATATAAGCATCAAGAATATAAAATTTGTTAGTTCTTTTTCACATAACAAAATAAAATTTCCGAATGTACGTTTCTATTTACTATGTATCTGCAGCGGAAGTTCCTTTTGTAATGAGCCCAATAGGTCACTTAGTTTTGTAGTTGGGCTCTGATACCACTTGTAATGTCCCTAAAAATAGTAAAAATTTAAAAAAAATCAGTTACTGTAATAAACTAGTTAAGAGATGATGATTGTAAATTAACTTCAACACTTCTAAGAACATACTACATCGGTACTTCTTTTGCGACATTTTGAAGGATCTCAGTTTCATGAGTATCATGGTCTTACTGGGTGTTAATCCTACAGCTTTGCGGAAGCAATGTGATGAGTAGAAGTGTAATTCTGTCATAAGTGTACAAATGTTTTAGAGTATAATACTACAAATCCCTTCTTACTGTCTTTAAGAGTTTGTGTGCATATTTATGAAAGTCTAACTGATAATTCAGGTGGGATGGACCCCTATTGGTGGCGATTGAGGCCCATGATGAGATGCTTGATCTTTCAAGGGGCAAAGTACTCCAGCAGGGCTACCGAGAGGTAGGGTGTAAGAAATCGAAAACTCTTGATTTACTTAGCGAGTTTCGCTAATGCATTCAAATTGTATTGGTTTATAGGTGTACCTATGACGACATCTACCTAGGGTGCTTACTCCACATCTCCAATGATTACTTAAGCTCAAAGTTTGTGATGTTTAAAGATTGGCACCTTAAAAGCCTTAAGGGATGTTTGCAATACTTGTTTAACTTATAATACTTGTTGACCTTGTAATGATTTAAAGGAAATATGTAAAGTTTATGGTCTTTGCAAAACTCGTTGTGTTTATAATACTTTTTTGATCAAGAATGACTCTACTACTATAGAGATTAGGATCAACATCGAAATATTTGGGGTTTGGTGATGGAATTAAATGCATCTCTGCATTGGCACAAAACCAACGCTGCCAGCTATGCTGAGGGTTTTCCCTTGGGTTCTACCCAGTGAAGGTTCCTTTTAGTGGTTCATTTCACTTGTTTTGCTATGGATGCATTTGAGGGTTTCGTGTACTGACCTGAGCTTGGCTCATGGTCAGCACACCATATGAGTTTTTGTATGCAGATATGGCGACTGAAACAAGAAGGTAATGCCATCCCTAGTTTATACTACGCTTCCTGCTATTTCCATTTAAATAGAAATTGATAATAGTCTCAGGTATCTGACTTTGTATGGTTCATTGGTTTGGCAAGTAAGCGTGGCATTCTCCTTCTACATGGCTACTAATTGATAGTCAACACTTGCCTTTGCTAGCATTGGAATTGGTAAGTTTTGGGTTCACCATTACTTATCTCCTCCTCTCGCCTCTGTGGAGTGGTACATTTTGTATTTGATTATGGCGAATTTCGTGAGCCCAGTTTGGGTTTTTTGTGACAAATGTTGGGGTTCCTAGAGGTCGCCATTGGATGGAGCATTGTGAAATGTATCTATTTATTTCAATGGCCCTGGAGGGTTTTAGTGTGGGGTTTGGCCATTCGGCTCAATGTTGCACTTTGTAGAAGTTTAAGGGTAATAATAATCAATATAAATTCTGGGGTTTACATGTCTGCGTATTTCATTTTGGAAAAAGTCCTTGGACCTGTGAATAGAGGAAATGGCCTACTACATAGTTCTACAATTGATTTTCACATTGTCTAGTCTCTGCGTTTCCTTATGGTTCATAGTAGTAGTTTCGAATTCTGTGTTTGCTATCGTTGCCTCTGTTCTTAAAGTTGTTGGTTGAGTATTGTATGATTGGAATCATGATTTTGTCATAACTTAAGTTTAATATGAGTTGAGGTTGACTCTTTTTGAGGAATAGGGACCTGTTGGCCTCTGCGTTTTTCTATGAGACTTTGAACTTGTAACTACTCTCTGCGTTTTATCTATACGAAGATAATGTTTAAGGGTTTTTAGAACCTTTATGTGACTATCGTGGCTCTGTCTGTTGAATGGATTTGCAAGTCTTAGTTTTAGAATAGCTGCCAGAACAAAATGTGTTAGTTGGTGGAACAAAACCCTTGTCTGATCTTCTCACATGCCTATGGGTTTTTACTTTGATTCTTCTTTCTTTTTCTTCTTTCTGGTAGTTGCTTTGAATGGAATAATGGAGGGATTTAATCCCTTGCCCTGTATTTCATGTTTTAAAGGATGGTTGTAACTGTTTGTTTATTGGTAGTGAATCGTTTGGTTGGATGTGGAAATGCTTCTGTGTGAAATTTCTATGTTTTTCGGCTAGCTTTAAGATAGTATAGCCTACCTGGGATGTTAGTGTGATTCGATCTCTTGACTTCTATTTCTATGGCTAAAATTAATATAGTTTTAATAAAATGGAAAGCATCTGTTTGGTAAGGGATCCAACCTATAATAATAATGGGATTCGATCTATAATAAAATACTTGTTGTTTTTTTTGATATAGTAATAGACTGTCTGGTTGAAATCGTAGAGAATGTTGATAATGTGGCATGATACCTTGGTTAAAAGAACGAAAATAATAATTTACTGTTATTGTTTAACCTATGATTTGTTGTGTAGTGTAGCTAAGAGATTCGAGGTCTGTCTTGATGTTGTTGTTGTTTTATTTGATGATTCTTAAGCATAAAGAGAATAACATTAAAAGTATTAAAAGGAAGAAGTAATCCCTGCACTACGAATTGATAAGACAGTTCAAACAAAAAACATAACTATTTCAACACATAATAGCCCTAACCTGGAATTTAATATGGGAAAAAATTGGGGACAAAACGTAGGGTTAGAAGTCCTTTGAAAATCCATAGTAGGGTTCCTAAGTTTCTCCGATGGGTGTTGTCTAACACAGACTAGCTGGGCTAGGCTTGCTAGAACCTCCAAAAGTTTCTAGGAAAAACCTCTAAGTTTGATAATATTTGTAATGAGAACAATGCTGGAGTATCAATTCTAATTTAAAATTCTATGTCTACTATAACTAGAAAATGGAAACAATTAATACCACATACCTGGCTGCTTTGGCACTTGATTCTTTCCTGTAGGAGTCTGGCTGCTTGGCACTTGATCTTTTCCTGTAGAAGCCTGCACACTCAAACAGTAATTGATGCAGAACCTGTTGAATTTAGCTAACCTATTAGGATGATTTCCTTACCTAAATAACTTTGGGGCTATGATGTTCTTCCCAGCCATGACCATTAGATCGTTCCTGGTTCTAACTGGATCCCCCCGAGCTAGGTCCAACATGCAAATGAGAGATAGAGGCCCTAGGTTCACTATTGGTTCATATATGAAATTATTATATAGGGTTGCTTCCGTTTCTTGGAGCAGAAGACTTCTCTCTGATTACCATAAGATAATGATAATGAAAAAGATAGATGATCCCCAAAACTTGGGATCTGCCCTGTTTATGTAAGTGAGCCTTGAATTATGACTGTTGGAATAATTAGTTTCTTTAAATTAAATAATTAATATTTAAAAGATATTATTTTAATAAATATCTAGTCTTTTTGCACTAAGACTTTTTCAATTGTTTTAACTATAAGTGATTTCTGATTGAAGCTCTTCATAATAATTATAATAACAATAATTACAATAATAATATTTCTAACCTAGGTATTAATACATTATTAATAATATTTACAAATGGGGCTGCCCACTAAATATTAATACTATTAAATAATGTGGCATCCCACTATGCATAAACTATATGCAATAAATGTCTTTTATAAATAAATAATCAAATCATTATTTATTAAAATTCTTAATAATAATATTAAATATTGTATCTTCACATGATACTTTCTTTAACAATTTTAAGGGTAAGGTCCACTTCTTTGGACGGTCTTTCGGTAAGCTTGGATAGGCACCTCTAGTCTCTCTTTTGCATGTTGGATTCCCTCGTTTAACATGGTAGTTCCCGCAGTATTTGATGATAGATGAAAGATGAATCATTTAATAAAATTAAATAAATGTGATGAAAGTAAAAGTGTTGTTCAGAGTCTTTCTGACTCAACACTTTGATATTTAGTAACCCCGAGTGCTCTTCAGAGCCTTTTAACTCAACACTCTCACATGGGCGTTACGCTAGTGCAATTCCAGAGTCTCTACTCAACATTAGTGCTAGAATGTTGTTGTGAGGTACATCTAGAATATTTAAGTGGCCTCGTATCTGCTATTCACTTATCAAGCTTGGAATGCTCAAGGGCTTATGCCCAACACTCAATGTACATCAGGGTTTACTCCTAGTACATACACATTCTTTTAAGTACATCGGGGCTTGTGCCCAGTATGTAGGTCACTTGTGTGTTTCTGAGTTCACGCTCAACACACCACATAAGTCAATCATGTAAAATCATAGTCTGCACAAAATGTAACAAAAGGTCATCTCAGTATATTAGGGCTTGTACCCACATCATATTCTAAAGAACATAAACACAACATTAGGGCCTTCTTGCCCAGTCATATACTCAATAAAGAAGTCAGTCAGCATCCATGCCCAATATGTCAGTATATATAAAAGAATAAGTCACATGCGCTAGGGCTCATGCCCAGAATAAATCATATGTGTTGGGGTCGTGGCCCAATATAACATCAGAATAGTCAGTCCAAAATTCGGGATATTACAATGAGGGTTCAAACTTTAACATCCAGAGGAAAGAAGAAAAAATGAAACAAGAAGGGTTAAGACGACTAGGCTAAAGGAAAGAGAAAAGTAAAAGAAGGTCCAAAGTCTGTAAAAGTGAAATGTAAAAGTGACAAAGTTTGTTACAAATTAGTTAGAAATAAGCTGAATCTAGTTACTCAAAGGGTATATATATTTTAAATCGAATTCACTTGTAAAGGGATAGAAAAATTGTAGAAAACGTCTATATTTTTCTTGTCAGTCGGATGAACTACTTTTGTGATGTAATTCCCTTGTTGGAGATTAAGCTTATAGAGTATTATAGAGAAATTTTTTTCCTCTTTGTTTTCTCCATATTCTATATAATTGATATTATTTATTATTTTAACATTAAACTAGAATGAGTGATGTTTTTTTATAGAAGTAGTATAAATATTTGAGGATGATATTAGAGAACATAATTTTGGTCCTCCTCTTGACTAACACCTTTTCTAGGCTCATATTTTCGGTGACTTTTACCCAAAATGATTAAAAATTGAGATGAATTGTATATAATAGTTATTAGCATTGCATGATGTTTATGCAATAGTTGTATTTGTGGACATTGAGTCCATTTATGCATGCCAAAATGCAATTTCAACATTGAGAAATTGCTATTTGACCAAAAACATTAGTAACCGATATTCAATCTACAATAGGTTGAAACTTCATAAAATTTAATAATTACTTATTGTATTCTGTAACATTTAGTTTGCATGGGTATCCCAATAAGAGGTTTTTAGCTTAACTTTTCAAGTTTTGAGCATAATCACATAAATAATTATATATGTTTCTCAATTAAAAATATTAAGTTACTCAATTTTCATATAAATTTTATTAAGGTAATAATATATTATATGATTGGTTTTGTTGCATACAATATAGAACATATGCTTAGTCTTTAGAAATCATAGGATTGTTATAAGAAGAAATTGTCCCACAAACAGAAAGGTATTGACATTATACTTTTTCAATAAATTGACTCTAGTTTAATGAGCTCCATCCATAAGCATTGATATGAGCTATCATTATAGCAACTAATTTTGATATAATTGCCTTTTTTTGTATATCTCCACTAAAAACAAAATTATTTATAAGCAGAGAAGAAGGCAATTATCCCTAAATCTAGGGGATGTGGACCATTTTTGACATAATTTCTTTTGTCTCTATCTCCACTAAAAACAAAATTATTTATAAATGGGGAAGAAGGCAATTATCCCAAAATCTACATGATGTGAACTGATTTTGATATAATTGCCTTGTGTGTATCTCCACCAAAAACAAAATTATTTACCACCATAGATTCATCTTAAACCCATATCTAGCAAGCACTGAGAGGGATCCAATTTCTTGAGGTGCATTTCTTTTTTTAAATATAAAATCAAGAATTTCATCTCTTGATTGATAGATCTGGGTTTAATTTTTAAGTTTTTATTTCATAAACGAACATCTATTTTTTAATTACTTTACATAATATTTTATTTTATGAACCAATATGGATTTTTTTAAAATACTTTCCATAATTTTTTATTTTATGAGCTCACATGAATTTTTTAATTATTTTGTTAGCGCACCTCATTTTATGAGACTTTTCTTGTAACAAAATTGAAGAGAGGATGACAAAAGCCGTGATAAGGGAATGCAAAACCTGTGAGGCCGAGATAATAAAGATCGATGGATGCATCCTGGTGACATGTACTAAGTGTAGAACAAATATGTGTTACATTTACCGACATGTCATCTCGTGCACCTATGAACATTTTTGTAGTCATCATTATCTGCAAGAACTAGGGAAACCCTACCAAATATGCAAGGTCCATAAGTGTAGTTTGTGGGAGACTGAGGTAGAAGATAAATTATATGCACCATTACACAAAAACCTAGAGATGTTAGTGAAGGCCGCCCACTAGGATCTTAACATCCCACCACGCTCCACAGTCCAGACTTTGGGCTGGATGTGCGCCCGTACGGTGGTGTCCCCTTTGAGCCGTATGAGCCCCAGACGAACACTACAATGCCGACATTGCCACCCACTCCCTGACTCAAACCTGGATGGAGGCTTTGATACCAAATGATATGAACCGTTACAACAAAACCTCGAGATGTTAGTGAAGGCCTCCCACTAGTATCTTAACAATAATGTGGCACTAGATGCAAGGGAAGAAGAATTAAAATAATTTGAAGACAATGAGCCCAACTTGCTTTTTCAGAAAATTGGACCTCCTCTTGTAAAACAGATAGTACCACCGTCCAATCGGTATCCGCCATTACCCCAAGTCAAACTTGTAAATGTTTTTGCAGATGATCACGTTAATGTTAATGTGGATGATCAAATTCCTGTTTACGAAGGACGCAGAGTTGAATTTGAAGGGCGGCAGTACATCCAGCTAGTTGGCAATCAGATTGCAAACATGGTGATCTCTCTACCAATAGCTCCTCTAGAAATCGTAAGAGTTGATGATGAACTTGCAAATATGCAATTACATGCTAACGAAGCTGATGGGACCCAAGAAGACACCTCTGAAGATAAAGTAGGAGATCTTGCATATCCGCCATTACCCCAAGTCGAACCTGAGGGGAGGCGGTACATCCAGCTAGTTGGCAATCAGATTGTAAACATGGTGATCCCTCTACCAGTAGCTTCTCCAGAAATCGTGAGAGCTGATGATGAACTTGCAAATATGCAATTACAAGCTAACGAAGATGATGGGACCCAATAAGACGGCGCTAAAGATAAAGTAGGTGATCTCCAAAGCAACTGATTTTCCAGCTTCCAACTAATTTCATCAACTTCCATATTGATTTTAATCGTTCTCCATTCTCTTCTTACAAATTAGTTTCTGTATAATTAATATATACATAACTCGTTGATTTAATCTCTTTAATTTCTTTAACCTACAACTTTTCATTTCATTTCATTGTAGTTATTTATGCTTAGTGTTTTCCTTTAATTTATATATTTAATTGTAGTTATTAATGTGTATGTGTATTAATTATTTATGCAATGGTTTTCTCAACCAGGGTAGGTACTCTTGATGAATTATAGAATATATAAGTTTATTATTTCAAGTTAACAATCACTACAGATGAAGATATTGTGGGAAGGAAGGGGGGTGTTTCTCTTACTTCCAGCAACACACACCGATCTCCAAACTCATAAATTTCACCTACAAGACTGTTGTAGCTTATTGAATCTGATTGCTTAGCTAACATTAATCAAGAGGACAGTTGCAACTCAGTTACAGCTGACTATTTCATCTATGTTTTGATTACCCCTGCGTTCATAAACTTGACTAATACTCTATTTCAACACTTAAACACGTTTAACTCATAAAATAACTCTAATATCCTCACTTGCTACAAGAAAAATAACTTCAAAATGAATATGAGTTTTCAAACTCAAATAACATAGTACACAGTAAAAATTCTGACTTTTAGCTTGAACTCATCATTATATTCAACTCTGTCTATCTAAATCACAATTACAATTATAAGTATTTATACTGCTTCAGCATAGTCGGTCATTAACTGCTAATTGACCCTTCATTACAAAATTGTATGTGCAGAAATAAATTTGCTCTGTTAAATTGAAATTCTACAAGCTGAAAAATGAGGACTGCGTTGGCCCTTCAGAACTGTAATGGATGAATGCGATTCCTGGCATGGTTCTTCATGTTCTGGAGCATCAAAATATATTAATGACAATGGCTATTCATAGTTTTAATAATATGAGCCAAGGCAGTGACCGCCTCTTCAAATATTTAAATGGGTAAGGCGGTGTGGCGATGGAGGCTTTTCAAAACTTGTTCGGTTACAAATCTGGGTAGTGTTGCCTTTTAGAAATTCCAGCAGCCATCAGTTTAAGCGATGTAGTAATTAATTTTCTTCCAAAATTCTCGCCCTTAATTACTACACTCAAAAAACAAAACTTTAAACTACTGTATTTATGTTACAACTTACAAACCCCAATGTTTTTCCTATGAAATTCAAACAACTCTTTCCACATAGGTTTTGTAAATAGGTTTGCAAACTTATTTTCTGGCCTGCAAAATTCCATACTGATTGCATTCTTGTTTATCAATTCTCAAATGAAATGATACCTTGTATCAATATGCTTACTTCTTTTATGAAAGACATGATTTCTTGATAGTGCAATGGCTGATTTATTGTCATAGAAAATCTGAGTTGGTTCATCTTGTTCATGCTGCAACTCAAAAAGAATTCTTCTCATACATATAGTTTGACATACAGATGTTGTTGCTACAACATACTCTGCCTCAACAGAGGATAATGTCACTATGGGATGCTTCTTTGAATCCCATGCTACAGATCTCGATCCAAAATTGAATACATATCCAGATGTACTCTTTCTATCATCTATAGAACCTGCAAAATCACTGTCAGTATATCCAATCAACTTAAAATTTGAGTTTGATGTATAGTGGATACCAAAATTTATTGTTCCATCGATATATCTTAGGATCCTCTTTCCAGCTTGCCAGTGAGTATTCTTTGGTGATTCCATAAATCTTGAAATCATACTTACTGCAAACACTTCATCAAATATTGTTGCAGTTAAGTACATGAGACTTCCTACCAGTCTCTTATACAACATTGGATCGACTCTTGACCCATCATCCTCCTTACTGAGTTTTGTACTAGTTGCAATTGGAGTTACAGCTGGCTTACAATTCATCATTCTAAATCTTTTTAGTACATCATTTGCAAACATAGTTTGATTGATAAAAATACCATCCTCGGAGTGAGTTACTTCAATACCAAGAAAATATTTCATCATTCCTAAATCAGTCATCTCAAATTCTGTTTTCATGGATTTCTTAAACTCATCTACTGAAAGATATCCGGTGAAGATAAAATCATCAACATATAAGCAAACAATCAGTATTTTACCTTCGTAGTTTACCTTTGTATATAAGGTTGTCTCACTTGGACTTCTGTTGAATCCTTCACTATTCAAATATTCATCAATCCTGGTGTACCAAACTCTAGGTGCCTGCTTCAATCCATACAATGCTTTCTTTAATTTGTGAACTTTGTCATCATGTTCATCAATTTCATATCCAAGAGGTTGTCGCACATAAACCTCTTCTTCTAAAGATCCATTAAAAAACGCAGACATTACATCCATTTGATGTACATACCATTTATTATGAGCAGCAATAGGTAATACCATCCTTACCATATCAAGTCTGGATACAAGTGGAAACGTCTCATTACAATCAATACCAGATTGTTGACTAAACCCCTAGCTACAAGTATTGCTCTGTATTTTTCAACTTCACCATTAGCATTTAACTTAGTCTTATAAATCCATTTGACACCAATACAATTTTTATTATCAGGAAAATCTACAAGATCCCAAGTATTATTTCTTTCTATGGCATCAATTTCTTCATCCATTGCTTTTATCCGAACAACCTTTTCAACGGCTTCATCAAAATTTACTAGATCACATGCTATCAATGAAAAATTTGAAGCTTGATCTACTTCTTCATTTTTTTCATACAATTCTCTTAAACTTCTAGTCTTCCAACCTCTAACTATGTTTCTTAATGAAGCTAGTGTAGGATTTGATTCATTACTTACTTCTGATCCTATTCCTTGCCATCCACCAACACTTGATGGTTCACCACATTGTTTAATTCTGGGCATTCTGGCAGGTGTTCTTATTGCTGGTGTAGGCGTTTATGGAGTTAACTGTCCTCCATGTATGCCCTGCTCATCTTATTCATCTTCTACGTGAGATGTAACAATGTCCTTTGCAACCAACTTATCTATGCTACCATCCCATGCTTCTTCTTCCTTAAACACCACATCTCTGTTGATGACATACTTCTTGGTGATGGGATTATAGAGTCTATATGCTTTAGATTCTTCACTATATCCAACAAAAATACATTTCTGACTTTTGTCATCTAACTTTCGCCTCATCTCTTCAGGTACATGTGCATAAGCTACAAACCCAAAAATCCTTAAATGAGATATGTTGCTACTATTACCATTCCATGCTTGCCGGGGAACTCGATCCTTCACGCTCTTAGTTGGGCTTATCTTCAGAATGTACACTGAACAAGTAACAACATCTACCCAATATTCATCTGAAAGATCCTTCTCCTTCATCATGCTTCAACCCATGTTCATAATGGTTTGATTCTTTCAGCTTTCTGCCACTCCGTTTTGCTATGGAGTGTAGTGAGCAGTAAAATTTCTCTTAATTCCATAATGTTAACAAAATTCCACAAAATCATTTAACATATACTCACCTCCTCTATCTGATCTCAAGACTTTAATACACTTGTCACTCTCATTTTCAACCATAGCTTTAAAACTTTTAAACACATCAGAAGCTTGAGATTTATGTTTCAGCAAATACACCAAATTTTTTCGACTGAAATCATCAATGAAAGTCGGAAAATAAACATTACTAGTCAAAGAAGGTGTTTTCATCGGTCCAGACAAATCTGTGTGTACCAGCTCCAATGGTGCTTTTCCTCTGTATGAGACTCCATTGACAAATTTATCTCTATGATGCTTTCCCAATATGCAGCTCTCACATGAGCTTGCGGCTACTGAATATTGGGAAACCCTTTTACAATCTGCTTCTTTTGTAGCAAATCTAAGCCAGCAAAATGTAAATGGGCATACCTCAAATGCCATAACCATGATTGATCTAAAATCTTAGTTTTATAAGAATTCAAAGAGTTAGTCAAATCATTCCTCATAATAAATAGAAACATTCTATTCTTTGTCATCTCTACTTTGGCTATCAATTGCTTACTTGGATATTTATGATAAATAGTACATACTTTGTTCTTGAAGAACACTCTGCACTTATTCTCTAATAGTTGTCCAATGCTTAATAAATTACACATTAAACCAGGAACATAATAAACATCATGAACTGTTCTTCTTTTACCATTCTTGGCATATACAACAATCACACCTTTACCATTAACTTTTACCTTACTGTCATTACCTAACTTCACGTCAGACTTAATGCTTGTATCTATACTTAAAAATAATTCCTCATTTCCAGTCATATGATTGTTGCGTATGTTGTCCAAGAACCATATATCCTTTGAAATTTCCTAGGTGACATTACAAGTTAAAAACATAGGATTCTCCTCATGTTAAGTCTCCTCTATAATGTGTGTAGAAAACTTACTAGTATGTGCTTGCTTCTTCCAACACTTGTTAGCAAAATGCCCAAATTTCTTGCAATAGAAAAATTGAACTTTAGATCTACCATACCTTTGATTTCTTGGTTCTCATGTTCTGCTGCTAATCCCCCTTATGCTAGGAGTATTCTGATGTAACTTCTCTTCAGATTCTGAATCATTTATGTTGTCGCTATGATCAGCAGTTCGACCTCCTCTTCCTCTTCTACTAGACCCTCCTCTGCTTCTCCCTCTAGTAACATGTAACTGAGATTTAAAAGCATCTTCTATTGGAGTATCATCATACATGTTCCTTCTTTATTCATGATCAATCAAATAACCAGTCATCTCATCAATGTGCATTTGACTGAGATCTTTAAACTCTTCAATGGGAACAACCACTACTTCAAACTTATTTGCCAAACATCTCGGCAATTTCTCAATACACGCTGATCTGAGAGGTCTTCACCATACTGTCTCAACTGGTTTACAATGTTCATAACTTGAGTAATAAAATTATCAACAGTCTCACTATCTTTCATCTTCAAATTCTCAAAGTCCCTTCTCAAGTTCTGCAACTTAACATTCTTCACCTTGATAGCAAGTTTCGAGAGTGTCCCAAGCTTTCTTTGAAGACTCAGCACTTGATATATTCGGAAATATGGATTCACTTAGGCCTTACTGAATAATACCAAGATCTTTGTTGTCCTTCTTCCTATTCTCCTTCAACAGAACACGCTTGGCATTTCATAGACCCAATTCAGCATCTTGATCAGCTGGCTCTAGGTAGCCAATCGTGACAAACTCGCAAAGATCCAGAGCGCACATGATAGTTCTCATCTTAATAAACCATGTATCATATTTCTTTTAGTCAACATAGAAATTTGTGGCTGCACTACACTGCTGTTAGTAGCCATCACTTATTAAATTCAAATTAATCTAAATAAAAATGAGAAAGAAAACTTAACCACTCTCTGATACCACTGTGGGAAGGCAGGGGGTGTTGCTCTTACTTCCAGCAATACACATGGATCTCCAAACTCATAAATTTCACATACAGGACTATTCCAGCTATGTTGCATCTGACTGTTTAGCTAACAGTAATATACAAGATAGTTGCAGCTGACTATTTCAGCAATGTTTTGATGACCCCTATGTTCATAAACTTGACTAATACTCTATTTCAACAATTAAACAAATTTAACTCGTAAAATAACTCTAATCTCTTCACTTGCTACAACAAAAATAACTTCAAAATGAATATGAGTTTTCAAACTCAAATAACAGAGTACACAGTAAAAATTCTGAGTTTTAGCTTTAACTAATAATCATATTCAACTCTGTCTATCTAAATCACAATTACAATTATAAGTATTTATAGTGCTTCAGCATTGTCAGTCATTAACTGCTAATTGACCCGTCATTACGAAATTGTATCTGCAGAAATAAATGCTCTGTTGCATTGAAATTCTACAGGTTGGAAAATGAAGATTGCCTTGGACCTTCAGAACTGTAATGGATGAATACGATTCCTGGCATGGTTCTTAATGTTCTGTAGCGTCAAAATATATTAATGACAATGGCTCTTCAGCGGTGTAGTAATTAATTTGCTTCCAATAGATATGGATAAAGGTAGTTTTTTTTTGTTTCTAAATTTTAGTTTTGAAGGCCACATATAAATAAAATAGTGGTTTTTTCTCATAATTTCCTACATTTCTCCACATATAATTTAAGGCGACATATAAAAACGTTTGGACAAAAGGAAGATCTTACCCAAACCATTCAATTTGCATTAGATTCCTTTAAAATTTACCTAAATTACTCAATTATCTAGCAAACCATGTTTTAACCTCCACTAGCATCAATCACTACCACAAAAAGACTACATATGTTAAATTTATTCAAGTCAATGGAGAATTTGAAGTAGGCCAAAAACAATAAAGAACGCTACAATCCAGTCAGACCCCCCGCACAAGAGTTGAGAAGGCTAAGTTGTAATAATAACTGCATAGTAGGCCATGTTGATAATGGATGCAAAGAGAAGGTAAAAATCTATCCATGCATATCAAGATTGACAAGGTAAAATTCTATCCATCCATATGAAGATTCTAAGATTTCTATGCTAATTTATTTGTTACTATATAGTATTTTTACTTCAGTGGAATTTAAAAAAAATCTATTTGTGAATGTATGATGAATATGTTGCACATAAGGTACCATTTTTTTATCTTGATATACATAACCATATATAATCATATATGGTTTCAAAATGGTTCTTTGTATTTAAGTAGTTATGTCTAGTTATGTAGTTGTCACAATATTTTATCATAATAATATTAGATTTTATAGATGTTCTTTATCACGATTCATGATCATAACTTTATACTAAACTATATTTTAGAGGAGGAAAGAGGTTGCACATATGTGTGTTTATGTAAATAAGGATTCAACCCTAAAAGAGTGGTTGGTTGCTTTTATCATAAAGTTGCACCACCATGGAAATGGGTCATCAGTCAATTCAAATGTGTATTTTCTAACATTCTTGTGTAAGGTAATGGTATGGGGTGAAGTGTGTTTCCTAAAGATGTGTCCCAACTCCTGATAGTCTCATGAGCATGACATACAAGCATATTCACTTAGAATTGATTCATATTGTCCTTGTAATTATAATAGAATGGAAGAACTTCATGGGATTCACCCTCCAATTATTAAGGAAGTGACATTTAAAGTCAAATAAAGAGAGTTCCTTCTTTTTTAGTTTGTGAAATGAGTTACATGGATTATCTAACTAGGAGAACTTATGTTGAATTAATTATGATTACAATATAACTTTTAGAATTTGAAGAGGCATTTTCTCTATTTTTATAAGTACCAATTTATTATTTTACTTTTTTTGTATTTTTTCCTCCTATAATGTATGAAATCATTTGTAACATGATTAGTTGATTGATTATTTGATTTTCATGATATATCTATTTAGTTTATATATGCCTAGATCTATATGCTCAAATATATTACATTAAGATAGTCAAAGAGTGTCAAAGAGTTCCATAGAAATTGTTTATTTGGGTTTGTAAATTTTGTGTATAGATATTTCATAATATTGACTAAGTTGTATTTGCATTCATTAAGATCATCATAAAGTGTCAAAGAATTGTATAGAAATTGTTTATATAAAAACCAACAATATGTTATTTTATTTATGAACTATAGCATAGAATAATATTACTATGGTCCACACTCTTTCATATATAGATATGCAACAAAATAATTGGATGCAGCAAAATAATTCGAAACAAGTGAAGCTTTTACTTGTACATTGTTCAAATGCATGTAAGATTTGTGATATAACAATAAAATTGACATATTTGGATTTTTGATTTAATTCTATGAAATTTAAATTACCATTTAATAAATGAAATAATCATGCTATTTGAACTGTAAGTTTTACTTTTGGAATTAGAACTCCATTTCTGAAATCAAAATCACACTTTTAGAACCAATTTAGATCACACCTTTTTAATAGAAAATCCCACTTTCTCAATTGGAAATCACATATTTTGTGACAAAAATCATAGTTTCGTAATCGATAAATGTAGTTTCCAAATTAAAAATTATACTTTTAGAATAAAAAATTGCACTTTTGGAATTGGAAATCACAATTTTTGAACTTGTTTATGCATTGGAATTGGAAATCACAATTTTTGAACCTATTTCTCCACTCTTTCAACTCGATTTTTTACTATAGAAAGGTTGTTTTGGGCACGTTTTGGGGCTTCAAAAATATTTTTTGCACCTAAAGATGAAACTGTCCCACTTCTAGGATTAGGACCTCAGAAGTTAGTAATATGCACTAAAGTGCTTGCAGTGGTTTTCATAACACGAATGGGTTTGGTCATTTTGGCATGTTGTTGTTGTGATGTTGTGAGCTTCTCAATAGTTACGACAACATGAGTATTATTGGGTTGCTGAACCACCTTATATTTTATTTGATTGGGATAGAAATTATTCTTAAGTTAGAATCCTTTGTTGTTTCCTTTTTCTTTTAGTTCTCAACAACCTTAGCTACATCTTCCCTTATAAAATTTGGGGCGTTAAACCTTCTCCTAAGCTAATAATTTCTTCTCACTTTTGATATGATGTTATTAGATACAATTTTGAGCTGAACAAGGATTATCTCAAATTTTTTATCATCAGTAAACAAGATGGAAGATCACCTTGCAGTTCCTCTTCATCACCCCTCATAAATAGGGTAGTAGAACCAAGTTGGGAGGATAAATCATTTGACATGTTCATCATCAAGATTAAACAACATATTGATTTCCGAGAACTATTTTGCCTCATCATCACCAACAACATGAGGTTATGAAATAGGGGTAAAGGTGTCCCTTGTAACCAATGGGGACCTATGGGAACAAGGGGACCCAAAGTGAGGTGAGAAAGCTTGCAACCTCTAGAAACTGATTTGGTGATCATCTAAGAGTATGCAGACTTATACTAAGGATATTATCCAAATAGGAAGTAGATGTATAGATTAGAACCATGAAATTATGTTTCCTACATGCAAGTGAGCTTGAAAATCGTGGTAGTATTCAGTATATTTTTCAAACGTGTGCGAGAACAATTTCTCATCCAAAGGGATTGAGAACAATTTGTCGACGTTTGCTTGTGGACAAGTTTATCAACGGTGAACAATTTTAGGTCAAGGCCGACTAATCAAAAGAAACATTACCCATTCATATTCGTTAATATATTTATATATATATATAAATTTTTGTGAGACTAACGGTACTTTATTCAAACGCAAATAAATATTTTCTAATTAGAGTTTAAGACGGCTTGCTTTGCAGACACACCAGGGTGAGTTCAACGTTGTTTTCAACTCACCAATTTAAACTGTAGTTTGACGGGCAGTACATACAAAGGGAGACTTGGAAGAAGGCGAGGGGAAACCATGTCTGGCACATTGTTAGTATCTCGAAAGAGGTCACTTGTTTATGAAGAAGACTCGGAAATTACATCGACGCCCACCTCCAAGAGGCTGCACCCTTATCAGGCTAATTGGCCAATCCAGTTTTCTCCCACGAGGAGTCTGGCTGATCCAAACCCAGAGCCACATGCAACTGCAAACATTCCAGCTAATGCTTCTGAGTGGATCGATTTTCTTTTGCAAGAGATGCAAAATTTCTCAGATATGGATGATGCAAGATTACGTGTTTCAACATCATTCGAGGCACTTGAAAATGCTGTATTCACGTTGTTAAAGGACTTAGCAACATAAATAAAACCTATAAAAAGGGTGTCACGGTCAACCATCCTAAGCATATCAATAATTGGTTCCCATATTTTTAAAAACTTAACAACATCTCCCCAAAAACCTTTGCCTAAAATGATTTGTTCCAACTCTTTTCCTTTAGATTCTTTAAAAAGACTGGAATTTTCAAATTCGATGCTAAAAATAACACATTGATATTAGTCTTCTCCTCAACCACTCTTTTGAAAGTAATATGTAGAAAATCTCATATCACATGGACTTAATAGCTCTCTTGATATGAGATTAAATATGAAGAGAGCTATTAAGTCCACATTAAGCATCAAGAGAGCTAGAAAATCTCATATCACATGAACTCATATCATATTAAGAAAATGAAGTAAAGGGATTGTAAGACGTTGCAATTTGTTTTCCTTCAGTGCCTTAACTATTTTTATTCTATCATAATCCTTTTCAAACATCTCCTTGAGTCCGCAGACACCCTCGGGAAGCAATAAACACGACCTCCTTTACCATTACTAATAGAAAGTGGGTGGTCCATCATTCATGTTAAAGTTCCGACAAAATCAAGGTTAAATAATATCCATTTTAGATGCTTCCGTGACCCATAAGTTTCTCAACATATTTCCATCCTTCTCTTGCTCATTTTGGAGGTGCCATAGCAAAACGTTTTTGCGTTTTTTGTATTTGAAAAAAATGTGATAGTCTTTAGAAAAAAATTGTTAATTTGTAGGACTCGTTTGTTTATTACTTATTCCTACAAGTCTATAACTAGTTTTAGTCTTTACAACCTGCATGTATTGAATATAGTAAATCATGAAATTATAAAAAATTTAAAATTAATTGAACTTACTCATGAACGTTAAAAACGAAGCTTACTGCAAGCAATCAATCCTCTTAGCTATGACTTTATTATGCAATTGTAGTCTTATAAATGCTAGAAACCCTCCTTGTATTGTTCAACAGTTGCTTCAAGAGTTGCTAGTTGCTTCAAGAGTTGCTGTAAAAACTTTTGGACAGTAACAAAATGGAATCTTAAGGGAACTTGCATGATGCTAGACCTGTCAACATTTGAGCACTATATACTAGATCATGGAGCAAACAAGAACAAAACAATGATAACAATAATAAGCATGTCAGGTCGTGGAACAAATAAACACAGAACTAAGATAGTGAGAGCACAAATAAAGTGAACATAGAACTAGAAGTTAGAACACCTATAGGGCATCGGCCGTGGATACTTGAGGGCCTGATGTTTGAGCTAATGTTTACTTGACCAAGTGATACTATGTTAAATCTTAGCTGAAGTGTCTCCACTCGTCTCTCTCCAATTCCATGATTCAAGCCTAGATTCGACACAACGACAGCCTCGTGGAAACTCTGGGAAGGAAGGGGAGTGTTGCTCTTACTCAGAGAAACACACACAGATCACTTAGCTCAGAAATTTTCATCTATAGGACAGTCGCAGCTGACACTAACAACTAACTCTAATATTCAGCACAGTCACAGCTAACAGTAATAGCTGTTTGTTTAGCTAACAGTAATCTACAGGACAGTTGCAGTTGAGTTGCGGTTGACTGTTTCAACTATCTTTAGATAACCCTTGCGTTCATAAAAATTGACTGTTTCAGCATACTCTGTTTCATCATATTTTGAAATCTAACTTGCTATAGCAAAACTAAACATTCCATAGTCAATTATATACACTTAGGAAATTACCATGCTACAGCAAAAAACATCATTTAAACATTCAACCATGAGTTTACAAAGTCATAAAGACAGAGAGCAACGTAGAAACAAGATTACAGATCTAAAACTTTGTTTCATATTCAATTCAGAATTTGTATTCCTCACCATGTCTCTCCATTTATCCATCTTTCTCTGTATTACAAAATGAAGATTACATCGGTATTTATACATCAAAAATGTAATCGGTCATTTAATTAGCTTGACCTTTAACAAAATTGTATGTTCAGAATTTAATTAATTCTCTTCCCTTTCATGAGCTACAACAGGGCTGATGGACGTCCCTTCAATCTTTGACAGGATACAGCAGAGTTGGTGAATGTCCCTATGAATTTTAATGTGCTACAACAGTGATGTCCCACGCTACTCCTTTAACATCTAACCAGCTGAAACAAGTCAGCGAATGACTCTTCAAAATCGGCTCTTCAAAAATCAATGTAATACTTAGCCCCAATAATCATTCAATGAACTGTGGCAGAGTCTGTAACTGTATCTTCAGAAATCAATGTGGTGGTGACAGAATCAAAATGGTGTGGTGGTGATTGGCTCTTCGTATTTTTGGCGGCCACTCAGCATGGCGGTGAATGTCATTTCAGAATTTGTGGCGGTGAAGAAATTAACCCCTTCCAACATTCTCCCCCTTAATTACTTGACCCAAAAGTACATCAGACACAAACAACAACTAATTTTACAAAACAACATTCCAACTATAATGCATGTTGGTCTAAGTCTCAGCAAGGCTTACATCAATCTCAAAACAACTTCAAAAATTTTGTTCACATTCTTTGTTGGAACATACTAGTGCATCTTTTTTGTTTCTTTCGACTCCAAACTTTGAAACATATAAACTTTGTTTTTTGTTTTATCTTCATCTTTACCTTGATCTTCTTTAGCTCTTGCTTCATTCGTGGCTTCAACCATCTGTCCATTTTGACTTTACATCTTGACTCCTTTTGCTCAGCAACTCCACAATACTTGTTCTCCTCATCTTAAGTTGGTTGTTCAAAATATAATATTTCATCATTTACTTCACACTAAGACCATTGCTTTCAAACTTCTTCGACTTTCCAAACCAACCATTATTCATAATTTCAATTGCATCATTCTTAGCTTCGGCTTCATCATTACTTGGATTAGAACACCAAACTTTATACTAAAAATACTTTTGATTCTTCATCTTCACTTTCATCTTTACCTTTAGTGATTCCTCAAATTCACTATGATCAGCTTCAGCTACAAAACGTTCTTCAATTTGCTTACCATCTTTCAAATTTTTAATGTCCTTTATGCCAAGGACTCCAATCCAAATCTTATCCTCTAAATACTGTAACGTGGGCATACAAAGATCCCACAAGCTATCTTTGACTTCACCAAGAGTATTATGTTCAATGCCATTATGTAGACACATTAACTAATAATAATGCCTCATTTCTTGAGGACTCCATGACATGAATACCTTTTCAACTGATTCTTCAACTTGTCCATCTTCGCTGCAATTTTCTTCATTCAAATCAAACTCATCATCATCGTTAAATGATTCTTCTTCATCTTCGATTGGTTTCTCATCTGCACATTCAAACATTTTTTCAACATTATATAATGTATCATACTGTGAACCATATTGGTTCTTTTCATTTTGTTCTTCTCTGAGAGCTGTCATTATCTCTTCATTCAAATCTGCCTCTGTTGCTGCAACAAGGCAATCAAATTTCTTCATTTCTGCTTCCATAACAAGACTATCATCTTTATCATCAATTCTTTGATTTTCAATCCATTCTTCCAAAAATTTCAACTGTTCATCAAGAACATCATTCTTTATTTCAGTTGCTCTGTCTGCAATATAACATACAACATTTAGAGTGTTATCATTATGCAACTCTTTTTCTATAACTACTTCCGCTATCACCAAATCAAGAACCTTTTTATTTCCAACATCATTATAGATTCCTTCTGCTTCAGTCACTGCAACTTCTGTGCATTTTTCAACAATCTTATCAAATTCTTCGACAAAATTACAATCATCAATATTTTTGAAAAACTCACAAACTGGTTCAAGCACTTCAACACAGTGCACTTTATCTTTCTTAACTTCTAATGTTGCTTCAAATACTGTTGATATGGCAGTCTTCATTCCATCATGATGATCATCTTTCACCATTACTTCTTCATCAGCGATTTTACCAATACTGACTACTTCATTGGCACCTTCTTCATCGTTGTCATCAACAACATACATCATTGGAATATTCAAAGAACAAACTGCTACACTGGCAGTTGCTTCACCTTCAATATTTGACTTACAAGCCAAGACTTCATCATTCTCTTCCTTTGTACCTACACAATCACTATCAAACAAATTATTAGCAAAAATCTTATTCTCTTTTATGTCCTTATCTGCGCCATTCAATATCACTGCATATTCTTCTTCAAAAATATGACCACCACTTTTTCCATCAGCAGATACACCATTTTCTTAAATGTATTTTTCACACGAAGCTTTATCATCTTCCTTATACGCACCAAATGGATGAGTGAAACACTCTTCATTTTCTACAACATGACTGTTGTAATTTATTTCAAACTCATCTTGGTCTTCGACTTCTACAACATCTTCAGTGTTTTCTTCTAGATTCATTGTTCCTACATGTCCATAATCATCAAATTCAATACATGATTTAAATACCTTCATGGGTGTGTCCATCAATGACTCTTTTTGGGAAAATACTTCTTTTTTGTCTTCATATTTATAAAATTTATTATCTTTATTAGCATTTTGCATGTTAACAATTGCATCATTTTCACAATTCACTTCCGTGACATGTAAATTTGAAACTACATGAACACCTTTACCAATAGAAATTTCAACTTCTTCAAATTCTGTTGTTGCTATACAAGATACAATAGCCTTATCTTCTTCTTTAGTTTTAGCATCATTTTCATCATTTGATATATCAACACAATTGTGAGATTTACAAATAATTTGACTATCTTTTGCTGCTTCTACAAATTTGTCTCCTGAAATATTAACAGGCTGTGACTCAGCCATATATCTCCCCCTTATATCAAACTTTCTCTTCAAACTTTCCCAGGCTTTTCTAGCTTTGTTTGCTTCAAAAATTACATAAAAAGTATTATCATCCAGAGCTTGTTGGATGTAGTACAACACAAATGCATCTCTTGCCTCATCCTGGGGTTTCTTAACTCCATCCTTAACAAAATTCCATAAAACTCTAACATGTAAGAAATTTTTCATATTAACTGACCAACATTGATAAGTTATACTTGAGAAATATGGCGGTGGATAATAGATGTTGCTCCATGCATCCTCTGCCTTTTCTTGAACTTCATTTTCTTCAGTATTCGCTGTCTTCTCTTGAAATTCCTCTGCTTCAGCAGGTTCCTCGATGGCTTCTCCTAATATCTCTGCTATGGAAAAACCAACTTCTTTTACATTAACAACATTCTTCTTCATTCGTTTAAGCCTTATACTTTTCCCCATGTCTCTGTCTTCAAATAAATACTTGCACAAAATTTAAATTTCTTTTACTCCTAGTCCTCTTTCACGCATAATGGATTTAATTCAAACCAAGCAAACTTCCAAAACAATGGGAATCAAACTGCTCTACCATTAAACTATATGGGAGCTCTCAACCAGGAAGAATGTCTTCCTTTCAATTGCTCAACGTCTGTCTCAGGGAACATGAACACATAATCAAATTCATCCACGAACTACGACCATCTCTTATCTTTACACAAACCACGACCAGGCTTGAACAATTTAACCAACAGATGGGTGACACAAGAAACACTTGATTCAAACTTTAGCTACTAAATGATGACTCAACCTTTACTTAAGGGAGAACAAGAGCTCTCTTTCAACACAAAGCTCGACTGAACTTACTTCTGCTCTTTCTACGTAGAAGGAATGGGGCGCTGGAGTAAAACTCAACAGCAAGAACACAAAAATATTCAACATAAAATCATACGGCTCATTCATGAAGTGAGAAGAGAACCAACGCACATAAATTATAAACACTCAACTTTGATACCAATTGTGGGAAGGTAGGGGAGTGTTTCTCTTACTCACGGCAACACACACAGATCACTTAGTTCAGAAATTTTCACCTACAGAACAGTCGCAGCTGACAGTAACATCCAACTATAATATTCAGCACAATCACAACTAACAATAACAATTGACTTTTTAGCTAGCAGTAATCTACATGACAGTTGCAGTTGCATTGCAGCTGACTGTTTCGTCTATGTTTAGATAACCCCTGTGTTCATAAAACTTGACTGTTTTAGCATACTATGTTTCAGCAAATTCTGAAATCTAACTTGCTACATCAAAACCAAACATTCCATAGTCAATTATATACACTAAGAAAATTACCATGCTACAACAAAAAACATCATTTAAACATTCAACCATGAGTTTACAAACTCATAAAGAGGAGAGGAACGTAGAAGCAAGATTACAGAGCTAAAAATCTGTTTCATATTCAATTTAGAATTTGTATTCCTCACCATGTCTCTTCATTTCTCTATCTTTCTTTGTATTACAAAATCAAGATTACATCGGGGCTGATGCAAGGTAATGATACCCAATTATGACACGTTAGTTGCAATGACTTTCTGGAGAAACAGAAATATTATCATTAAAATGAATTATTAGGGGTACCTACAAAACTTTTTCGGATTAGGTGTAAAAAGATGAAACGTAGAAAAACGGATAACCTTCCGTAATATATAACTTTTATTTATGGAAACATTGTATAACCACCCCAAAATGTCATTATTCGAAGATTGGTATGTTATTTTTTTTCTAAAACATAATGCACATGTTTTTGTTGAGCCACCTGTTTGCTATGTAAATTGTCGATTTACGAGAAAAAAAATATGTAGAGGCATATGCAACAGAAAAATCTTGTGCGGGGCTATTTTTCCAAAATTTTAAAAGTCAATTTTATATTTTTTTTAAATTACCGAAGTCAGTGAAGCCCTAAAACGACATGGTCAAGTGTTGAGCCACCATATCATTGTCTAAAAATAATCAAAATGCATTTTTTTGTTTAGGTTGGAGGTATTCTCGTGCTCTTGTGCAGGTTCTTTTCCATTTTCGAAATAGGTAAGCCAATCAAAAGTTATAGGCCAAATAAACGACCTATGTTTTTTACGAATTTGACATGAGTGCAATTTAAAATGAATTAATAATAGAGAACAACAATAGATCTATTAAAAAATTATATATTTAGAATTTGCACACAGAGCTTGACAAGTGTGTGCACTTTCATCTGCGGTGCACTCGTGGAGCTTATGCAGAACTAGCTATGAAAAACAGGAAGTTGCAGCATTTGATGTGTTATGCCATAAATCATAGATAAATTAGACCGAGCCTAAAGGTGCAATCTGAAGCTAATTCCAAGCCTACAAGGGCGCTAAAAACAATTTGAATTCGTACACGCGTGCATGCAAAGAGGCATGCATGCATCCATGGAAGCGTGCACGTGTGGTTAACACTCCGCACGCGTAGGTGCGCATACGCGTTCATTTAATTTCCTTTGTCAAGGGGATACATAAAGTTGATGAAGATGTGATGATGAAGAAGATGACGATGATGGAGATGTTGATGAGGAAGGGGGAGATGACAATGATGATTAAGATCTTGATGAGGAAGGGGGAGATGACAATGATGATGAAGATGTTGTTGATGATGATGATGATGATGAGATGATGGTGACAATGGTGATGAAGATGATGCTGATGATGATGATGATGATGATGAGATGATGGTGACAATGGTGATAAAGATGATGATGAAGATGATGGTGGTGATGATGGTGATGAGGATGATGATCATGATGGTGATGAATATGATAATGATGATAATCATCGTCATCACCATCATCACCATCATCATCAACATCTTCATCATCATTGTCATCTCCCCCTTCCTCATCAACATCTCCATCATCATCATCTTCTTCATCATCACCATCTTCTTCATCAACATGATCATCATCTTCATCACCATCATCATCATCATCAACATCTTCATCTCCATCATCATCATCTTCTTCATCCTCATCACCATCACCATCATCATCATCTTCATCATCATCATAATCATCATCATCGTCATCATCAACACCATCATCATCATCGTCATCATCGTCACCACCCTCTTCTTCCTCATCATCGTCAACATCTATGTCATCATCTTGATCGTCAACGTCAGATCAACATCATCATTATCATCCTCATCATCACCATTGATGTTGATGATGATGAAGATGATGATGATGATGATGTTGATGATGAGTACGATGACCATCAACATCATCATCATCTTCATCATCGTACTCATATTCATCATCATCCACCACCACCACCATCATCATCATCATCATCTTTGTCATCACCCTCTTCCTCATCAAAAATATCTTTGTCATCATCATCATCATCATAGGAAGATGATGACGAAGGTGTGGATGATGAGTATGATGAGGATGATGAAGATGATGATTATGATGAGGAAGACAATGATGATCGTGACCATGGCACCGCTTTTGGGCCTTCGAGGCATGCTGTGTGGGGTCCCCTAAATGAAACCCGATGTCCCGAACCCATCGGAGTCGACGGATTCACGAACTGAGCCAAGGTTCCGGTGCTACGGGAATCCTAGTCGAGCACCCCGGGGCAATTCAGGGACACTTTGGGCATTTTCTCCACGGCCACGGAACCCAAACAAGTGAGCGAACTCGGATTCTGTCAACTCCCACAAGTCCACGTGGCCATAGTGGACCTGTCCACAGTGGCCACGCATGCCCAAGGGCCTCCGGAGGATAAATGGCCCCCTTGAGCGAATTTGGAATGGCCTTCATTGAGCAAAACCCTAGCTCCGGGGATGGCCCATTAGCACTGCTTCCAGGCCTTCGAGGCACGCTGTGTGGGGTCCCCTAGCTGAAACCTGGCGTCCCGGACCCATCGGAGTCAACGAATTCATGAACCAAGCCACGGCTCAGGTGCTACGGGCATCCTAGTCGGGCACCCAGGGGCCATTCAGGGACACTTTGGGAATTTTCTCCATTTCCACGGAACCCAAACCGACAAGCGGACTGGTATTCTGTCAGCTCCCATAGGTCCACATGGCCATAGTGGACCTATCCATAGTGGCCAAGCATGCCCGGGGACCTCTGGACAAGAAATGGCCCCCTTGAGCGAATTTGGAATGGCCTTCACTGAGCAAAACCCTAGCTCCGGGGATGGCCCATTGGCACTGCTTCCAGGCCATCAAGGCACACTATGTGGGGTCCCCTAGCTGAAACCCGACATCTCGAACCCACTCGAGTTGAGAGATTCACAAACTGAGCCACGGTTCGGGTGCTACCGACATCCTAGTCGGGCACTCCGGGGCCATTCAGGGACACTTTGGGCATTTGCTATGCGGCCATAGAACCCAAACCGGCGAGCAGACTCATATTCCATCAGCTCCCATAGGTCCACATTGCCATAGTGGACCTTTCCACAATGGCCACGCATGCCCGGGGGCCTCCGGACGAGAAATGGCCCCCTTGAGCGAATTTGGAATAGCCTTCACTAAGCAAAGCCCTAGCTCCAGGGATGGCCCACTGGCACCACTTTCGGGCCTTCGAGGCACACTGTGTGGGGTCCCATAGCTGAAACCCGGCGTCCTCTACCCACCGGAATCGATGGATTCGTGAACCGAGCCACTGTTAAGGTGCTACGGGCATCCTAGTCAGGCACCCTAGGGCCATTCAGGGACACTTTAGGCATTTGCTCCGTGGCCATGGAACCCAAACCAGCGAGAGGACTCGGATTTTGTCAGCTCCCATCAGTCCATGTGGCCATAGCGGACCTATCCACGGTGGCCACGCACGCTCAGGTGCCTCCGGATGAGAAATGCACCCCTTTACAAAATTTGGAATGGCCATCACTGAACAAAACCCTATCTCCGGAGATGGCCCATTGGCACCGCTTCGAGGCCTTCAAGGCATGCTTTGGGGGGTCCCCTAGCTAAAACCCGCCATCCTGGACCCACCGGAGTCGACGGATTCATGAACTGAGCCACAATTTGGGTGCTACGAGCATCCTAGTCGAGCACCCCGGGGCCATTCAGGGACACTTTGGGCATTTGCTACGCGGCCACGGAACCCAAACCGACGAGCAGACTCAGATTCCATCGGCTCCCACAGGTCCATGTGGCCATAGTGGACCTGTCCACGATGGCCACGCACACCCGCGGCCTCTGGATGAGAAATAGTCCCCTTGAGCGAATTTGGAATGGCCTTCACTGAACAAAACCCTAGCTCCAAGGATGGCCCATTGGCACTGCTTTCGAGTCTTCGAGGCATGTTGTGTGGGGTCCCCTAGCTGAAACCCGGCATCCCGGACCCACCGGAATCGATGGATTCATGAACCGAGTGACGGTTCAGGTGCTATGGGCATCCTAGTCCGGCACCCTGGGGCCATTCAGGGACACTTTGGGCATTTGCTCCATAGCCACGGAACGCAAACCGACGAGTAGACTCAGATTCCGTTGGTTAGAGTTAGAGTTAATGATGATGACGAAGATGGTGATGCTGACAAAGACATTGATGATGAAGGTGATGGCGATGGTGATGGTGATGGTGTTGGTGATGGTGAAGAAGATGGTTTAGTGCTAGGGTTTGGGTGAGGGTTAGGGCTGGAGTTATAGAAGGAAATTGAGTTAGGTTTAGAGTTAGACTTAATGATGATGATGAAGATGGTGATGATGATGATGGTGGTGATGGCGATGGTGATGGTGATGGTGGTGATAAAGGAGATGGTTTAGTGCCAGGGTTTGGGTGAGGGTTAGGGATAGATTTATAGAAGGAAATTGAATTAGGGTTAGAGTTAGAGTTAATGATGATGACGAAGATGGTGATGATGACGAAGAAATTGATTATGATGGTGTTGGTGATGGTGATGAGGGACCTAGAGATGACAATGATGATGGAACCTAGAGATGACAATGATGATGAAGATGGTGATGATGATGGCGATGGTGATGGAGATGGTGATGAAGATGACGGAGATGGTGATGATGGTGGCGATGGGGATGAGGGACGTAGAGATGACAATGATGACGAAGATAGTGATGATGATGAAGATGGTGATGAAGATGAAGGCGTTGATGATGATGGCGATGGTGATGAAGATGATGATGATGATGATGATGATGGATATGTTGGTGATGATGAAGATGACGATGACGATGAAGATGATGAAGATGATGGAGATGGTGATGATGGTGGCAACGGTGATGAGGAACCTAGAGATGACAATGATGATGAAGATGGTGATGATGATGAAGGCGTTGATGATGATGGTGATGGTGATGGAGATGGTGATGAAGATGATGGTGGCGACGGTGATGAGGGACCTAGAGATGAAAATGATGATGAAGATGGTGATGATGATGAAGATGGTGATGATGATGAAGTTGTTGATGATGATGGCGATGGTGATGAAGATGATGATGATGATGATGAGGATGATGATGATGATGATGGAGATGTTGGTGATGATGAAGATGATGATGATGTTGATGATGATGAAGATGATGAAGATGATGGAGATGGTGATGATGGTGGCGACGGTGATGAGGAACCTAGAGATGACAATGATGATGAAGATGGTGATGATGATGAAGCCATTGATGATGATGGCGATGGTGATGGAGATGGTGATGAAGATGATGGAGATGGTGATGATGGTGGCGATGGTGATGAGGGACCTAGTGATGACAATGATGATGAAGATGGTGATGATGATGAATATGGTGATGATGGTGAAGGCGTTGATGATGATGGTGCTGGTGATGAATATGATGATGATGAAGATGGTGATCTTGATGGAGACGGTGATGAGGGACCTAGAGATGACCACGATGATGAAGATGGTGATGATGATATTAGATGCAGTGATCATAATCATCATGGGGAGAATTTTTTTATCAAATTCCACACAATCATAGTTGTAATAACCATAGTCACAGTCCCAAAGTTGCATAATTGAACCACGAGCAACATCAACTAATTGTGGCATCACATGAACATGGTAAAAATAACCATTGATGGGGGCGAGGGTGGGTATAAACATTGTGTATATGATATAGAGAAAAAAGTTGGTGCTCTATAGAGGTTAAATTAGATGACCATATCCAAATGATGTATGATGATGAATTTGGGAAAAAAACTGTATTCTCACTAAATACACAAAACACCTTACCATCCTTGAAAAACTAAAAAAATGGTTAGTTGTTTTCAGGGGCAGTATATAACTATTGATGGCAATTTCTTTGATGAACCATGTTTGGAAAACTACTATAATGGTTTGTGTTGTATGAATTGAGAGTCCTTGGGATCCATTTGTTGGAAATAAAACTTCCATATTAGATTCTGAATGTCTACAATGACTTGGAAAAAAATTTCAATCTTTTAATCAACTTTACTTGCAAAAATTCATCTTAACCCCCAATCTCTTTCATGCTAAGATCTATCGAGAAAGTGTAGAGTGTCTATCTCAAAATTCTTAGACTTAACTCAATTTTTTGGATAGGGTTAATATCAATTTGTGTATCCCAAGGGGATAACTCAATGATTTGTAGCCATTTTTTATGGCCATTTCACTAATTATGTTCCAACACATGCTCAGTTCAAATACCCCCAGGTGATTCACACAAATTTATGTTGATATGTTCACTAAAAATCCAATCCTTGAATATGGGGATGTGTCCCTTCAATTTCCTCACAAGGTTTCCTTTAGAAAGGAAAAGATCAACTTGTGATATCAAAGTAGTCAAATAATGTATTTTGAAGGTTAGAAACAAGTATGCTCTAAACTAGGAAATATTGTCCATCAACAACCATGTAGATATTCTATAAGTAATCCCAAGATACTCTGCAAGTTGTCAACAATGACCTTCATTGTGCATAAAATCACATAAATCAACCAATAATCAAGCATGGAGTACACACTGCACATCCATCACCATTGCACTTGAATAAAGGTAAGTTTATGTAGACTATTCAGGTGTGGATAAGTTATAAAAGTGGTTCCACAACTGATTTTAGCATGCTTTTGATTGCTTGAAAAAATCACAAACATATTCTCAAGTAGTTAAATTTATAAAAAACAAGTCGAACGATCATGTACTAACAATCCACCAACAACCCTACAATGAATCATATACTATGCATATCTTTTTTAATGTAGTGTGGAAAAACATTTCAATCATTCCTAGCAATTATTGAATATTTGCAAGTGCAAAAGAAAAATGGGTTGAGTGTTTCTTAAGTATAAAGCTACACATCCAACATTATTGCACCTCAATGTGGATAGTTTATAGAGACAATTCAGGCATGGATAAGTAATACTATAAAAATTGGTCTTCCACAACCGAGTTTAGCATGATTTTGATGGATTCAAAGAATCATAGACATATTACTAGATGAATAATGTATCAAAAACAAGTTAACGAATCATGTACAATCTAAGCAAGTTTTCTAATAAAATAGTTGAACATATTCAAATGTCATTCATTGAAATTTTAAGCCTAAAACAAGGATTTTTAAAACAAATGTCAAATATACATGATATAGGGGTACCTAAAAAATGTCATGTCATTTAATGCACTGCAACACTTGTCATTTGATGTCACAAATTTATGTTGATATGTTTACTAAAAATGCAATCCTTGAATATGGGGAAGTGTCCCTTCAATTTCCTCACAAGGTTTCCTTTAGAAAGGAAAAGATCAACTTGTGATATCAAAGCAGTCAAATAATGTATTTTGAAGGTTAGAAACAAGTATGCTCTAAACTAGGAAATATTGTCCATCAACAACCATGTAGATATTCTATAAGTAATCCCAAGATACTCTGCAAGTTGTCAACAATGACCTTCATTGTGCATAAAATCACATAAATCAACCAATAATCAAGCATGGAGTACACACTACACATCCATCACCATTGCACTTGAATAAAGGTAAGTTTATGTAGACTATTCAGATGTGGATAAGTTATAAAAGTGGTTCCACAACTGATTTTAGCATGCTTTTGATTGCTTGAAACAATCACAAACATATTCTCAAGTAGTTAAATTTATAAAAAACAAGTTGAACGATCATGTACTAACAATCCACCAACAACCCTACAGTGAATCATATACTATGCATATCTTTTTTAATGTATTGTGGAAAAACATTTCAATCATTCCTAGCAATTATTGAATATTTGCAAGTGCAAAAGAAAAATGGGTTGAGTGTTTCTTAAGTATAAAGCTACACATCCAACATTATTGCGCCTCAATGTGGATAGTTTATAGAGACAATTCAAGCATGGATAAGTAATACTATAAAAATTGGTCTTCCACAACCGAGTTTAGCATGATTTTGATGGATTCAAAGAATCATAGACATATTACTAGATGAATAATGTATCAAAAACAAGTTAAGGAATCATGTACAATCTAAGCAAGTTCTCTAATAAAATAGTTGAACATAGTCAAATGTCATTCATTGAAATTTTAAGCCTAAAACAAGGAGTTTTAAAACAAATGTCAAATATACATGATATAGGGGTACCTAAAAAATGTCATGTCATTTAATGCACTGCAACACTTACGCTTTGGATGCAAAGGAGTAATCAAAGACATGATCATGATTTCATAACACAATTATAATTGTAATGTATTAAATTAGCAAACAATGTACTATTTTTACAGGCGTGTGTATGCCAAAAATATTAATGTTTTCCACTCTCCTATATGACAATCATTTATTTGATATTGACCGCTTGACGTTAAGAAAAAAACCAAAAATATATATATTCGACTAAAACATACGATAAGTTTGTCAATAACAACACTCTAGTATATCCATTAACATTGATTCCTTATATGGACTGAAAAATATTGTATTTGTCATGTTTTCACACACATGCCTATGCACTAGGTTTCGTTTATGTGTATTTTGCAATAGTGTATGATTTATTTTTGTTTACAAGTATTGGATTCAATCCTATCTAAAAAGATGCATGATTTGTCCCATTTTCTCATTAGTGAGGAATTTTGGACATGCACGTCCATTTTCTACTGTTTTCAATTACATAGATATCCAATACACACACACACACACTATGATATCCAAATTCTCTTCTAAGATCTAGGTAAAACCAAAATTTAGACAACATCACATCCTGATACACACAACATGAGACAATGAGATATATAAATCACATAACTGAAACTCCATGTACACCGAGGCTACAAAACTCATCCAAACATATACAATTTCTAATAAATAGTGGAACATGGTTCCCAATGTATGTACAGTGGCAACTCGTGCCCTAAACAAAATGCGACAACTCATGTTGTAGATCCAAAATACATGGCAACTCATGCCGTAGATACAAAGTACATCAAAACTATGCAAAAAAGTGCCACATCATGGCTAATGTACATAACACATGGTGTGCCAAGCATTGTGACCACCCCCATCAGTCCTAGGCGCATCTCCAAAGTCGATCTTCCTACTCTTCGAGCTACTGGTACCTCAGGTCTTGCTCCGTCTAGGAGTAGACCATCTCTCCGGGCTCTGGAACAAATGATATAAGATACCGTCATTTTCAAGCATTTGCAACATTTACCACATTTATAAAACAAATGTAGAATTCGAATCTTAAATAAATCACCTCTGATGTGACTGAGAAACGTTGGACAGTTGTCCTGGATCTGCGGAGCCTCTTCGCAATTCCATCCTACAACATTTACAACAATCATTTCATTGAAAAGTAATAATTGCTTAAATTAATTTGTGTTAATGCATCAAAATATTTTCATAAATTAGTTTTATTCTCACCGTGTACGCCTCCGACGATGGACATGGCTGGGCTTCTGGGCTAGCAGGTGGCACAAATGGCTGGACAACCACCTCTGATGCAGTGATGGGTGGGGGTGCAGATGTAGTGGTAGCCACTACAGGTGCAACCACTCGAGATACAGATGAGGATATTGGAAGGGTAGATGCCACAATAGTGGCTAGAAGTGGGGATGATATGGTGGGAGAAGAAATGGTGGTATGGGGTGGAGGAGGATGTCGTGGACGATGAACCCCTACTGGTTGTATGATAGAGGGTATCAAACCAAAAGGGATAGGGGGGATGTTGAGGGATGGTGCATGGGAGGGAAGTCCTGCATAGAGGGAGGAGGATGGACGAAAGGGAGGTTTTGGACGAAGAGGGGAAGCTGGAAGGAGGGGGGGACATGGATGAAAGGGGGAGGATGGATAAACAGGGGGCGTGGATAAATTGGGGAGGATGTATGGATGCGGGGGCGTGGTTGAGTCGGGGGATGGATGGAAGGGGGAGTATGGCTGGAGAAGGGAGGCTATATGGAAGGGAGGGGGTGGGCGTAGGGAGTAGGCTGGATGGAAGCGAGGGGGGGGACTCATGGGAGAGGGTGGATACATAGGACTAAAATGGGGAGCCATAGCTATTGCTGGCACCTACATGTACATTTATAATATCACACTTTAGTAAACAAACAATAAATTAAACCATAGTAAGTCGCAATAATTCAAATTAAAAGTGTGCTTATAACTACACATTGTACCTGTGTATGTGGTGCTCTGCCAATCCTTGCGAGGGGTGGTTGATCACCGTAGTCAGGGAACACCTGTGGACACCAAAATGCATGCATGTTATGGACATGTTAAACAAGTCATTATTTAGGCAATCAAGATATTCAAAAACATTGTACGAACTATCAACGTGTATGCCATAAATATAAATACTTGAGTAATATAAATGACATAAGCAATAACAGTATTGTGCCAGCTACTGAAAATACCTTCATGTGGGAGGCCACAATTTCAGTTGCACCTACCATTGCTGCATCCAGGTTGGGAGATCCTACATTCTCCCATGTTGGTGTCTCAGCTCTGAATAACTGTACATTGAAATAATAGTTTAAGTCAAACAAAAATACTTTAAAAATACTTTACAAGTTAAAAAGTGATGATTGAAAACACATTAAAAAAATTGCTTACCTGATCCATATAACAACCCTCGATCGTGCTAGGGAAAGTGTGCCCGCAATGGGAACAAAGATGTGGCATTGTCCCCATCGAACGGGAATGCCCAGCATGGATACCATCGGTCATGGGTCTATCATGGCATTGTCGTGAAGGCCCTGCACCTGGATCTCTATCAAGGTCACCCAACCTATCCACTGTAGTCTCTGCTACAATGGAGGTGTGTCTGAGGAGAACATGTGCAACATTCCTCATTGCCACCTCGATCTGATCAAGCTTATGGGGAAACTGAGGTGGCTGGGGAGATGGGTTGGGGTCGTGCCTCGGAGTTGGTGGCCCTCTCAGTGGGTTCCTTCTAGCAGCAGGTCGATCTTGGGAAGAGCCATGCCCAACACCCTGGAACTCGGTTATGTCAAAATAGTTGACATGTAAACCGAGGCAAAACTCAGCCCATAGTTGGCGAAGGAAGTACTGTGGAAGCTTCCTATTATTGCAGGGAGGTTTATCATACACCATGAACCACCTCTACATCCAATTGTCCCTCCATGGTTGGTAATGACACCAATCCATGAAGACACGTGGCTTTGTAATGTTCGGTGGTTGGCCTATTTTCGGCTCGATGAACATACTATATAATTGGGCTTTTGTAATGTTCAAATCTTTTATTGCTTCCTTAGAGATGCCCATGGAGTAGTACTCCCACATCCTAGCTCTAAATTGAGTCATGTCTGTCAATTGCTGGTGTGCATGTATGAGGGAGTCGATTGAGTTCTCAATTGACGTAGCAAGAGACAATCGAGATGGTTCACCCGAGTTTCTAAGTTTGCGAGTGTGCACTCGCATTTCATTTACATAGTGGTTAACGTCATCTTGTTCAAAATTAGGTTGTGGGTTTTGGTTTTGTTTGGCATTGGGTCCAAGGTTCGGGTTTTCTTGTGTTCCATCGGACTCGGGGTTAACATATTGTTCACTCATTGTCTTAGTTGCAATCGGCAGTTGAAAATTGGTTCATTGTTTTTAAAATTTGGGAATTATTTACAATTACATAAGCAAAAAAAATACAAAAATTGACACAAATAATGAATAAAATTAAAAAAAAAACGTGATATTTACCCATTAATCAATGTGGTGATGAATTTGTGGTTGTTGTTGGGTGGCTTTGGAGTGCATTTGGCCTCCATTGGTAGTTGAATGGATGCGTACGCGGAGGAAGAGGACGCGCTCGGCCGGCCAAATGAAAAATGGGGAAATTGTCCACTTTTTTTTATATATTTTTAACAGGAGCATGTGCGCTTCTCCTTTGCATGTACGCGTCAGCAATGTGCATGTGCCATCAACGTGCACGCGCCTTGGTTCGGTACCAAACCTAGAGGCATGTGCGCGTCTCCTTAGGTGTGGTTGCAATATTTTTTTCTCTGCTAGCGCGGCCCTATTGCAACGAATTTGGGAAGCATCTTCGTGCTCCCGCCCATCGATACTTATACATCAGAAATGTAATCGGTCATTTAATTAGCTTGACCTTTGACAAAATTGTTTGTTCATAATTTAATTAGTTCTCTACCCTTTCATGAGCTGCAACAGGAACACTGGACGTCCCTTCAATCTTTGACACACTACAACAAAGTTGGTGAATGTCCCTATGAATTTTAATGTGCCACAACAGTGATGTCCCATGTTGCTCCTTTAACATCTGACCAGCTGAAACAAGTCAGTGAATGACTCTTCAAAAATGGCTCTTCAAAAATCAATGTAATACTCAGCCCCAACAATCATTCAATGAACTGTGGCAAGGTTGTAATTGCATCTTTAGAAATCAATGTGGTGAGCTTCCCCTTTGAAACTTTGACAGCATGACAGAATTAAAACGGTGTGGTGGTGATTAGCTCTTCAAATTTTTGGCGGCCACTCATGAGGGCGGTGAATGTCATTTCAGAATTTGTGGCGATGAAGAAATTAACCACTTCCAACAGAAATGTGAGTAGTGACTCAGGTTTGTTTCAACTTTCAGCTTAGGTATTCTCAATCGTGATTAATTTCATCAGTGGCACTACAGAATTGCAAATTGAATAGTGAGTTGAACTCTTGGTGACTCTAGTTGCTGTTGTAATCTAGAACTCAATGGTGATTGTGAGCAGGAGCAGTGATTCATGAAGATTGAAAACTAAACTCGTGGAGTCGTGAGCAGGAGCGTGAGGGTTTCTTTGGTAAGCCGTAGCTAGACGAGAGGAAAAAACACCTCATACAAGTTTGGAGTGAGGACTAGGGTTTAGGGTTTATTTAATAAACCAAGTAAGCCTTTTCCATTTTTTTTAATTTACCTTTAAATTTTTCATAAAATTATAATTCTCTTATTTGAAAATATACAACTTGAGATTCGTCTTTAAGACTAAGCCGTTAGTTGTGTAGAGAGTTAGTTAGTAAACTCAAGTAATATAAGTGAGGACATATTCAAAGGTTAACTTAGATATGATGTAAATATTACCAAATTCTAATATTTAAAGGCTAAATATTCAAAGGCTAATTTAGATAAACAAAATAAAAATAGAAATAATTATAATAATATAAATAAGTAAACAAAATATGTTTTTCACAACAGTGATTTAACTCAAATCTATTTAGATAGGTGTAGTCTAAATAAGTTTTAGATTTTTTTAAAAATATTAGAATTACATATATTAATTATGGAAATTGCATGTATATGTTCCATGGAGTATTTGAAAATGTGAATTATTTTATATATTTAAAAACACAAATAGAGTATTTGGAGATGTGAATTTTTTTATAAATTTAAAAACACAAATGGAATATTTGGAGATGTAAATTTTTTTAAAAATTTAAGAGCACAAATGAACACTTCCAAATTTAGATTTTTCGATTTTTTTTTTACCAAATTCCAACCAAAAAACATGGAAAACTCCAAAGTACATTAAACAAACTTGTCCATTTTTATATCCACACCTAATATTCTGCAATTTAAAATTATAACCGTTATAATCTTGTAAGAAGAACATAACAATGTAAAACTCATCACGTCAAATAAATATTGGAATAATTATGATCAGCTAGATAAAATTGCACAGAACATTACATGTACAAACAAAATATTATATTGCCCTTGAGTATCTCCGATGAGCAGAACAAACTTCCACGAACAATTACATATACATTTGTATTATATTGCCCTGGCATAATTACGATCAGCGAGACAAAATTGCCCAAAACAGTACATGTACAAATAAATATGATATTGCCCCTCGAGAGAAACTTCCATAAAACATTAGATATACCAATAACAAGCTACCCCCTCGAGAGAAACTTCCATAAAAGATTAGATATACCAATAACAAGTTACATACACATTTATTGGTAGTTGTGTTTTATGAATTTAGACGGAAGTAACTGCAGTCCCATACGCTTTGCAAAGGCGCTAATTTGCTGCCTTAATAAGAAATTATGAGGGCCTGATACGGATTTTGTCTTTCCATGATTGTTGCTGCTGCAACAACTTAAGATCTGCAAATATGTTTCGAGGTCGTGAATGCAGGAGGGATGATGAGCTTTAGGCTTGAAGATGGACCTATACAGCTTATGATCCAACGCGAGCTCAACGCCAACGTGGTAATAAGTCCATGGGTTACTTCTATCCATGAAGCTTTCCCAGAGCCGAAAATTCTCATTAAGTATCACGCCGGGTATCTTCGTCACCACGTCGTGAACGTTCACGACGCGCAGGATCCCGAGCCCCAACACACTGCACCTATCTCTGAAGGCGGAGTTTCCCACCCGGGGGCCTGCAAATGAATACACCGTGACAGGTATCTTTGAACAAGAATAGTTATTGGTACAATTCAGATCCAGCTCTGCTATATCGTAAGCACATAAGATAGACAATGCACTGCCCATACTGTGTCCGGTCAGGGTTATGCTAAGCTCCTCTCCCTTGTATTTCTGTACGAGTCTCACAATCTCAGATAGAAGCTGCTCCCTGGCGCTTCCATTGTTGAACTTGGATGTCGAATCCTTTGAAGTGTACAGGCCCAAAAATCCCATTTCTACCTTCACATCCTCACTAGGGTTTGAAGGGTTTAAACGGGCGGGAGTTAAGCTGTACATGAGATTAGCCACCCATTCTGCACACGTAGCAGTGCCTCTCAATGCTACCACAATGTCCCTGCGCCCCAGTCGTTTAATCTCCTCATCCTGTGTAACTGCAACGTAACCAATCCAGTTAGATCGATCGCCTTCCAACTTATTCTTTATGAAATCAGGAACGTTAATGCCCGGCGTGGCGTAGATGTATTTTGTAACTTGATAACCGCAATTGTCCATTCCCAGCTCACTGAGCAGGCTTTCCGGTCCATATTTGCAGAGCCCATGCAATTTAGACCCGGGCTCCAGATCAAAGGCTTCATAACAAGCTCGCACGAATTCCCCATATTTTATGATTTCAGAGAGAAGCAGTGGATGCAGTGGATTCAACATGCCATTCCAATTGTCCGATCCTTGTATTTCTTTCCAGGTATCAGCTAATTGTACATTACCGTCATGATATTTATTTTTCTGCCGCTGATGAACACTAATCCCCAATCCAGTCTTCTGATTATCTTGGTACAATTGACGGTCCACTAACACTGGCCTAGAGCTCTGCAAAACGAATTGTCCTGTAGTAGTGCATGGATTCTGCATGGCAGGTGCTGCAACTGCTGTTATTCTTGGGGACTTATTCTCACAAGAAAATAATTTGCATTTGAAAACTTCAACGGCGGTGGGGTTTGATTGCCGCGAGGTAGCGGGGCGGACGGCATGGCAAGATTTGACGATCATAATGAGATACTTTGAAGAAACAGCTCAGTATACTACCAATCACAGTTAGAAACTCGATGGAAATGTTCGAAACTCCTAGGATTTGTTTGCCTTGGGATACTCACCCTTCGTAGTTACTATGGATATGTTCTAATCTCCTGGCACGATCTGATTTTAGGATTCTCACGTAAACCCTAGCGCATGGGACTCCTAAGAGATTCAACCAGAGCACAGCCCAATCTAACAAGGATTCTTATAAAGGAACCGATTGTGTCGCAAACCTTAATTATAAAAAACATGTTGACTAATATTGGTGCGTTGTGTGGGAAACCTTAATTTACAATATTAGATTTCTTATTATCATCATTGTAACTTATCTTAAATTCTCATCATAGTCTTAAATTCTGTATTCCTAATTACTTATATTTTCAGTTCGTACAATTTTTCTTAATTTTCAACTTATTTTCCGAAAAGAACATGACCCAGAAAAATCCAAATTGTAATACGTTTACACTGGATTCTCGATATGAAATCCATCAAACTAATATAATGTTTTGGCCCAAACATTTTAAGATAAGTCGTACTTATTGCATCGAAGTTTCAAAGAAAGTGTTGATGCGTGGAAAAACAGCATATGTTATTAGACTTTTGTCCTTGTCTTGAATAAGTATGTCGAAAGTACAAATTAACCTTCTTCCAACCTGTTTCCATGGTTCCCTCCGGAAGAGTTTACCATACAGAGCATTCACTTCAGAAAGGTGAAGCTGAAATCCTTCCAAATTCCTACTTCCACAGTTCCATTCGTGGAAGCTACAATAAGGAAAACATTCTTACAGCATCAATTTTATTCTACACGCTGAATCCATATGGAAGATTTCAGATGCGGGAACACGTTTTCCACAAATGCAGATATTTGTCGGAATCTACTGAGGCAAAGAATAAACACGAAGTAGTGGTGTACTAATAATATATGAGACACGGAGCACGGTAGGAGCTGTCTGTTCTCTAAATCAATGTCTCCATTTCCAATTCCAACTGCCTTTGCTGGAATTTGGTGAACAACAAAATATATTACAGTTTTTGTCGATTGTATAAATTACAATTTCGACAATTCAGATTTGGTGAAAAAACGATGAATTTGTTTTGAAATTATTGTCATTTCAATGGCTAGATTGATTATACCATCCTTTCTATTAGGGATTTTGTTTTGTTATTTTTTTTTTTTTTGTATATACATACTGTTTACTTTATTTTTTATTTATTATTATTATATATTAGTTAGATTATAGTGGATCTCAAGGGATATTAAAATCTTTCTAATATTGGATTATAAAATGTATTTGTATTTTGTTAATACAATAAGTAATATGACATACATCATGGGCTTATGTATCACTACTTTGGATTTCACAAGAATTTTGGTAGCCTTGGTTAGAGCCTCAGTTGAATAGACGGTGTACTAGCGTGTTTGATCGCTAGAAGGACCAAGGATCATGTCGAGTCGAGTAGGACGAGGCAACTGGAAAGACTCAAAGTAGCGGTCTCAATGGAAGATAATGTGCTGAGTACCTCGCGTGTGTAGCGTAACCGCCGGTTTGATCAATACACGTTGATGGCAGCCATGGGGACACATCTAGTTAGCATGTGGTTGGACTTGGTAGGTTGCAAGGACAACACCCTCAAGGCACCCTCAAGGATTGATACTAGCTGAGCATGCGTTGCACAAATTGGTAGGTCGTCAGTCATTCAAGTGTTGGCTCAGGGGTGGCAATACGATAGGTTGTGTTGTCTAAGGTTGGGTGATGGTGATGTTGCTGGCACATCGTCTACGGTGAAACAAGCACTTACATTCCGCACATCTCGATGGTGTCTGACACAGGTTGGTTAGGCTAGTTTCGATAAGGCGTTGTCCAGGTGATACTTGTGGTTGATGGCCAAGCCCAACAAGAAATATCACGTTGGTGTTGCGCGTGTCTAGGCTTTCGGACGTTATGGGACGCTCAAGAGGGATAGAAAAATCCTAGGCCCATGACAATGGTATCAGAGCCCAAGTTCGGTTTCGGCAAACATGAAAGTGTCTCTTCACCACCAACGCCCCTTTCACTCGAGGCCCTGGTTGAGCTACATTGTGTTGACGAGGACGTCAACATCTTTAAGTGGGGGAGAATGTCACGACTCTGCATTTCACAAGAATTTGTGTATCCTTGGCAGCCGACTGTTGGTTGGAGCCTCAGTCGGACAGACGATGTACTAGCGTGTTTGATCGCTAGGAGGACCAAGGATCATGTCAAGTCGAGTAGGACGAGGAAATCGGTGAGACTCTAAGTAGCAGTCTCGATGGAGGATGATGCGACTAATACCTCGCTTATGCAGCGTAACCACCGGTTTGATCAATACGCGTTGATGGTAGCCACGAGAACACATCCAGTTAGCATGTGGTTGGACTTGGCAGGTTGCAAGGACAACACCCTCAAGGCACCCTCAAGGATTGATACTAGCTGAGAATACGTTGCACAGATTGGTAAGTCGTCGGTCGTTCAAGTGTTGGCTCGGGGGTGGCAATACGACAAATCGTGTTGTCTGAGGTTGGGTGATGTTGTTGGCACATCGTCTATGGTGAAACGAGCCCTTACATTCCGCACATCTCGATGGTATCTAACACAAGTTGGTCAAGCTGGTTTCGGTAAGGCGTAGTCTAGGTGATACTTGCGGTTGATGGCCAAGCCCAACTAGCAATATCATGCTGGTGCCGCAAGTGTCTAGCCATTTCAAGACCCTCGAGAGGGATAGAAAAAGCTTAGGCCCATAACATTATGTACATGTATAGAAATAAAAATAAAAATTATACTTTATTTTCTTAAAATAAAAATAAAAATTATACTTTATTTTCTTAAAATAAAAATTATACTTTATTTTGTTAAAATAAAAATCAATGGGCCCATTCCAAAATAACTAAAACTCCCCCAATTCCAAAAATAAATGGGCCCATTCCAAAATAACTAAAACGCCCCCAATTCCCAAGACCGGTCATAAAACTTTCAGGATGAGACTCTGAGAAGACGCGTTGATAATAGTTTGATATGTTTGCCAATACTGATACATTAGTGCAACCCTATGTTTTCTTGTCCTTTACGACTTTAGTGGAAGCCTGTCCCGACTTGAGTGGAAGCCTGTCTTTTATGAGTAGTACGGTACTCGTACTACGTGGTAAAGAGTAAGCTGCCTCCTTTTTCGCAATGGTTTTAAAGTGTACTAGGTGGATGGGTCCGGATTTACTTTTGGTCTCTAAAATGGTTGGGAAATGCCTCTTTCGGGTCGTTTAAAGTGGTCATGACATTCCAGCAAACGCTGCGCGCTGTCGTTGAAAATGGTGAGCTTTTCTTTTGGAAAATGTTCAAAGGGCAGGGATCTGCTTGTTTGGTCTCACTGGTCTCTCAGGGAGATGCCTCCATTTTGGTGTTTAACAAGAGACTGCAAAAGGTCTGTGAAGACTGTACGGTGTCGTTGAAAATTGTGAAGTTTCTGTTCTTCGAAAAATATTTGCAGTCTTGCAGATATTTTGAGGAAATTGTTTATCATGTGAAAACGATGCGAGAGACTTTTGGTTTCAATCTGTTACGTTGCACCGAGAATGATGAAAGAAAAGTAGTGAAACGGTTGTGAGAAGCTTATTTTCCAAGCTACTACGCGGCACAGAGAGTGTTCTAAAAAAACAGAGCTGTGCATTGGTTATTTTTCTACCGGCGTTCAATGTATCGTATTTTTCCATATTTTTCCATGAAATTCTCATCCCGCAGTGCTGTGCTGCGTGCACTGAATTTTCGCTTGTTTTGCACAATAGCTGCCCATTCTGTTCAGGGAAGCAACCTCGTAATAAAAGATATCCAATAACCATAATAATAGGTTTATGCTATGACTGTAGTTGGCAACAATGCCCCTGTTTTCCACCGGTTTGGCCAACTCTGTGAGCTTTGCTGATTTGCTGAATAACGTCAAATCCGCCGGCTGAGGCTGTGGAGTACCTTCTGTCCTGAACTTCTACGTTCTCTCCAATATAAAGGGCTTATCAAAATCTAAATCTTAGACATTTGAAAAAATGATGCGGCTGACAACTGATCCTCACGACTCACGAGTCACGGCAGAGGACCCCTCTTTTTCCGAGGAGACCGAGCCTTTGTGAAAGCAACAATTCGATGCCGTTATATCATCTTGCCTGTAACCCAGCTGCAGCACTGAGATCATGTTTCTCATCCCGCAGATGTGCTGTGCTGCGTGCGCTGAATTTTCGCTTCTTTTGCACAATAGCTGCCCATCCTGTTCAGGGAGCAGCCTCGTAATACAAGATATCCAATAACCATAATAACATGTTTATGCTATGACTGTAGTTGGCAACAATGCCAGTGTTTTCCACCGGTTTGGACAACTCTGTGAGCTTTGCTGATGTCCTGAATAATGTCAAATCCGCCAGCTGAGGCTGTGGAGTACCTTCTGTCCTGAACTTCTATGTTCTCTCCAACATAAAGCGCTTGTCAAAATCTAAATCTTAGACATTTGAAAAAATGATGCGGCTGACAACTGATCCTCACGAGTCACGGCAGAGGCCCCTTCTTTTTAAAAGGAGACCGAGCCTTTGTGAAGCAACAATTCGACGCCGTTATATCATCTTGCCTGTAGCCCAGCTGCAGCACTGAGATCATATTTGTAATTCGGTACAAAGCTGGGCTCATCCGCTAAACATGGATAGCTGTTTGAGCAGTTATCACAGAAAATGCAGACGCGTTTGGTGAAGTAGCACAAACAGAAGGTTGTGATAAATATAAATTTTGGGATGAAAGAGAAACTGTATATATGTGATCTAAATGGGGTGCCTTCATGAGTAAGGCTTAAAGTTCAAATCCAATGGTAAATTACCTAGTTGAATAAGTTTTACAATAGATTGATGAGCACGTTTAACAATATGAGATGAAATCTCTCTGTGTCATGTAGTGAGCAGTCTGTCTTCCATAGTGCAACACTAAGTCCAATTTGTCAAGGATTTCCATATTGAATGTAAAATACTTCTTTTTGGGAGAAATGAAAATATATTCGGTTTCTAACACAACCAAACGATTATGCGATTATGCATTTAGTATGGACAAAACTAACATCGACGTTTACAAAATTATGGAACGGAAACGAATATGAGCTGCGAGTTGGCGTTATGAACATATTTCAAAAGATATGAATAATTGTTTGTTACTGTATTTAGTGAGTCTTTAAATTTTAGAGTTTAATTAGAGGAAGAAACCTTGAAGAGGGGCCGATCCTATGAACAATAAACTCAGATAGAAACTCAGACCTCTCTGGATTTAGCCTTTTATGTAATGAGGTCCAACAGACTTGGCATTGCATCCCTAACATACTAAGTATTTCCTAAATGTTATTTGAATCATGAAACTTCGACAAGGACAAGTATTGTTTACCTTAGGGTATACTTGATGTTGTATGACACATATTTTTGGTCAAATATTTTCTTTTTAGAATGTATTCTTATAAAGTATGTTATTGGCCTCTTGTAGTATCATGCATCACTAATCATCTCCAGTAATTGATGGAGTAATACCGTGCTTTGAAATACTTGTGCATTTGAATGGAAAGCAATTGATAAATAATCAATATGAATATCTCTAACAATTAAGGAGTTAACTATTAGTGCTTATAGTATCAGCACTTGACTATCCATATATAAACTCTCAATATTTTTCCATTTATCTCAATTACGATTTATCTAAATTCTTGTTCTTAAAGTCAATATACTATTAATAAAATTTCTTCTTTCAAAGCATTTATCACATAATTACTAGAAGTAACATTTAGTGCATGTAACATGCACTTTGTTGTTTGGGATCACAATGTGGAGCACTTGTGAGTTGTTTGGGATCACAATGTGGAGCACTTGTGACTTGACTGTGGCATTTGAACTTTCTAGATTGCAATATTGATGTTGAGAAGATGAACCATTTTTAAGAAGTAATGATCAGTTGGTGCTTTAGCTTGAGTGGCGAGATCACTTTGTTTGCATATTCATCAATGGTGCACTTGTAGTTAACTCTAAAATCTTGATAACAAACTCACATTAAAGGTGCAAACCTAAGTAGCCATGGTACCCGTACCAGGGGGTCGGGCACGCATGCTAGTAGTGGGTAGCTGTACCGTCATACCAGGTACAGGAACGAGTACCTCTGGGAGTACCTTCGAAGTACCTGGTACTTCACCTAAGTACCCAGTACTTAGTTACTGGGCTAAGGGTACTGGTACTTCATAAAATCCCAAGTACCTCGATTTTGGGGACTCCATGGGTACTTCCGACACTAACATTTGACCCCACGGACTTGAAATTCCATTTTTTATTGGATTTGAAGTGATTAGGGGCTATGACGATGGTGGGTCCTTCTCCCACGTACCTAAAAACTCAGGCATAAGGCTCATTAAGAGCTCAACATGACCCCTTCATTTCATTTTATCTTTCTTGTTGTAGCTAGGGTTTTCACGTTAGCTTGTGCAAATGAGCACCTACTAAGGAGAAGGGCCTCCTTAGTAGCAGTTCAATAAACAGTAATTTAAAGCAGTAAAACAATATGAAATTTAACCTAGCATGAGCATTAACATAAATAAAAAGACATGACAATATGATAAAGATTTTCCTTTTGTATTAAATTTACCTCAAGTGTTGAGGTTGGTGGAGCTCTTGTAGTAGTCCAGGAGGGCTGCTTCCGTGCTCCAATGTGTTCCTTCTCCTTCTCCTTCTCCAAAGTGTTTTGGATATGGGCCAAAAGGGGCACTCAAATGGGAAAAGCTAGCTCAAATGATAAGCTAGGGTTTCGAGAGTGATTTTGGTAGAGTGAGGATAGGGAAGATTGTGGATATGAAATGGGGAGCCTCCATCACCTATTTATAGGTTTTTAGTGCTGGAGTGTTGACCCATGGTTTTTTGAACCATATGGTTTAGGTCAATTGTATAGGGTTTTTGCTTCTTTTTTCCCTCTTTTTTCCTCTTTTTTATATATTTGTATTCCCTTTTTAGAGGGTTTTTGCTATTTTTGGAGGAAATTTAAATTATTTTGGGGAAACAAGGGTTTTTTTGGCCTTTTGGAGGCTTTTTAATGGTTTTTAAAGGTTTCGGAGGAAAATATGGTAGGAAATATAGACAAATGAGTCATGTATTGAGGGAGATGAGATGGTGAGCACTTTTTGGGTGTTAACAGATTGCCCCCTGATGTGTGAGGGCAGGAGCTCATCGTATGGCCGATAGACATCATAACTCTATGTATGGTTTTTCTGGGATGTGGAGAGGAGAAGAAACGAACTAGAGCCTGGAACAACGGTCCCGAACAAACTGCAAAAACAGAAAATACATTACTTCAATAATGAATGAGGAATAATCTCAATATATGGACGAGGCGGGCATACCCATGCTTGTATCAAGATATATAAAAATAACAATAAGGCCCAAAGATGAGGACCTGAAAGATACATGGAGAACCACTGTGTACATCGTATGGGTCCAGAGGGGACACAAATCTGGGATATACTGCTGGGCTGACCATGTTTGAGCTGAAGAACTGATACACTGGAATAACAATAGTGTTGCTGAGTGTGGTACCAGAGGAACTGATGAATTGTAGGATCACAGTGACGGGGATTCATACATCTTCAATGGTACATTGAATTGGAATTGAACTGGGTACTCAAGGAAGCACATAAGTGGATGGCTTCTGAATACAATTGCCAACGCAACCCGGACATCCATGAGAACATATAACTGGGTGTTCGGAAGTGACTCACCAATGTGCTAGAGTCGAGGGAAATCCGGGGTCTTCGACCAATAACTGAAGGGATATATACCCTGCGCGATTCTCAACGACGCGATCAAGGTGTTGAAGTCGAGCATGTGAGAAACAACCACTCGGAGAGGCACTAATGACTCCTCTCAAAATCGTCTGTAGGAACTCACCATAGATGGTGATGAGTCCAAGGCACAGGGACCTTTGGGTCGATCCTCTGGAATAGATGGGTTGGCGTCGACAGAGGGAGACCTGCAACTACCAAGGCAATGATGTTTCCTTGATAGGAGCACAAGGTGGAGAACTGAAGTGTGAGAGTACTGATGGTAGGACTGACATACTGTGGGGGTGGGGAATAACTGGGAAAATAGAGTGGGTGGACTCAAACTTCCTTTATTCAGAGTATGATGGCGGGGGTGATCGGGAAACATATGAAACTGACTGGTGAGAAAGGGATCATAGCTTTAATGGATCAGAGAGGGTCACTGGGATGAGTGATACTCAAGTTGGTGTAAGATGGCAGGAGATTGCAGAATACTCTGAACAAAGGCGACCTTATTTGGGGTGCTGCCGAGAGGATTGATCATAGTGCCAAGGGGCACTGGTGGGGGCTTCTTCATGGTTAAGGAACTAGAAGAAGTGTGCTCAAAATGGTACTGTCGTGTGGATTTATACGATCCCAGGATAGTTCATGCTCGTGATTGCTTTCATTTTTAAGGAGTCTGAAAGCAATAAGAAGACTCTGAAATAATGGAATGGTACCGTCATGTGGATTTGTACGAGCCCAGAATGGTGCATGCTCGTGGTTTCTTTCATGTTTAGAGAGTCTAAAAACAATAAGAAGACTCCAAGGGGGTTCTTTTTCATGTGTTAGTCTCCAAGGCTCGAAAAAGCATAAAAGGATGCAATGAAGAACTCTTCTAGCCGGTGTGACTAAAGTATTCCTTTTTCGTAATTAGTCTACCAGGTCCAGAAAATGGTTAAACTTATACCAGATAGATGCCCTTTCAGGTACTTTAATGAACATGAAAAGAATCAAGATTGCTCGACGATCTTTTCATTCTTTTAGGAGTCAGAAAAGAGCTTAACAGAAACTCCCTAAGTGCCTTTTTCGTAAAGGACTTGTCCAGCCCGAAAAATGGATAAAATTATACCGAACAAAAGGAATGGCAAAGCAAAGAGAGAGTGTTCAATCAAGGGACATTGATGAGAACCAAGAACGAGGATGGGGGGGAACACTGGTGGGCCTCCTTGCGGGATGATGAATGGTGGCAAAATAATGAAATAATTGCAGTATGAATGGAGTGAATGGCTCATGTAAAACTGTGTAACAAGTCAATAGCGGCCGATGTGGCACGCAAACTGAGGCAACAAGGTGTCGGGACACAATGTTGAAACTGTTCCTGGTGAGAGCGAGAAATGATCTCAAGCATCATCACAAGCATGAAAATATGAATCCGGCGATATAAGGAATGTCAGAATGGACGACGATCGAGGTGGGACGTGAACCGAGGCGAAGGGGGCATTTTGGAAAAAATGCCCGAACAATCTGAGGGTGAGAGCAAGAAATGATCTCAAGCATCATCACGGGATCGAAAAACTGAATCCGATGGTATAAGGAATGCTAAAAATTGACAACGACTGATGTGGCACGCAAATCGAGATGGTGACATGCATGGAAAAAAGTCCAAAAAAGGGGTTTAGAGAAAACGAGAAAGCGAGTCAGCCATTCTGAAGGTCTTGTCGTTCTGATTCCAGTGGTGGAAACGGTTTCGAAAACAAATTGGAAAACAAAAAGAAATCAAACTGTACAATACGGACCAGCGGGTCCGTCGGGTTTTTTAAGGATAAAAGCGTTTAAGATACAACCCATTACGGGAGTTGCGCAAAGGGTGGCCTTCTAAGTCAGTTAAAATATATGCCCCATGTCCGAGGCAGGTATGCACGATGTAAGGGCCTTGCCACATGGATTCAAACTTCCCTTTATCGGTCTTTTCGTGGGCTTGGTCATAGGCGAGGACTAGGTCTCCTTCACGTAAAGTTCATGGGTGGACATGTTTGTCACAACCATCCTTGGAGCGGTTCTTGGCAGCTTCAATGGTTTGGAGGGTGGCACGATGGTCTTCGTTAGCTTGTTCCAATGATAGCAGATGTTGTTCGAGTGGGGAGGTGTCTGGGAGAAGTTCGATGGTGATGTGTAAGGCAGGTATGTGACACTCGATGGGGAGGATAGATTATATACCGTGAACTAAATGAAACGGGGTAAAACTAGTGGCGGTCTTAGTTGATGTATGGTAAGCCCATAATGCAGGGAAAAGCATGTGATGCCAATTGGACTTATGCCGGTCAACAGTGCATTGGAGGATGGTTTTTAAAATTTTGTTAATGGCCCCAACTTGGTCGTTCCCTTGGGGGTAGTAAGCAGAGGAATACTGATGTTCGAACTTCAGAAGAGTGGACAACTCGTGCCAAATGGCATCTTCAAAATGTGAACCATGGTCTGTGACCATCTGTTTGGGGACCCCAAATCATGTAATAACATGGTTAAAAAAGAAACGGGCAGCGGTGTCAGCTTTACAATTGAAGGTGGGCATGGCTTCAACCCATTTGGTGAAGTAGTCAATGGCGACAATGATGTACTTATGGCTGTTTGTGGATGAGGGTTTACATTCCATGAAGTTGATGGCCCATTTGCAGAAGGGACCAACGGTGACGACTGGGTGTAGCGGGGCGGGTGGTGTCCGAGCTTTAGGGGCAAAAAGTTGGCAATTATGGAAATGTTTGACTGTTGTGATGTAGTCGGTAAAGAGTGTAGGCCAGAAGTATCCGGCACAGATGACCTTTTGGGCAGTGGCCATTCCTGAGAAATGTCCACCACAGGTGCCGCTATGGAAGTCATTGAGGACTTGCTCGGCTTCTACGTGTGTGAGACAACAGCGGAGGATAGTATCCACCCCGCCCCGGTAAAGGACATCGCCCAAGAGGCGATACCGAGAGTCATGGTGACGAATACGACGGTGGCCATCGCAATCATGTCTGGTCGAAACTTCTATGTGCGAAGGTATAGAAAAATATAACCGTACCATGGGTCATCGGACGAGATGATGAATAGGTGATTGTCGTGTAACTCATCGGAGATTTATGGGGACAACAAAAGGGATGGGAGATTGGTTATAAGTTGGGAAAGAGCAAGGGCGTTAGTTCCCTTAGGGGTTATGAAAGTTAGGTCATATTCTTGGAGGATAATTACCCATTTAGCAACACGACCTTGCAGAAGTCGTCGGTTCAAGAGATAGACCATGGGGTTGGAGTCAGCGACAACTGTGGTATGACTGAGTAAAATGTAATGTCACAATTTTTGTATGGAAAAGATGACGGCAAGGTCCAGCCTCTCTTCATACGGGTAACGTAGGGGTGGTCCAAACAAGGTCTGGTTGACATAATAAATGACATGCTCCTAGCGAGCAACATCTTCTTGGAAAAGGACTCCTGACACGGCATGTTCAGACGCGGAGATGTAAAGGATGAAGTCATGAGAGAAATCTAGAGGGGAGATCAAAGGGGCTTGTGTGAGAGTTTTTTGAAGGGTTTCGAATGCAGCTTGCACCTGGTCATCCAAAACAAAGGGTATGTGAGTATGAAGTAGGTGTAAGAAACCATGAACTGTGGTGGCATAATCAGGAACGAAGTGACGGAGGAAATTAGATTTCCCCTGTAAACTCTGGAGCTGCTGGAGTGTGCGTGGTGTGGGGAGGTCTATGATGGCTTGGACTTTGAGGGGATCAACAACGATTCCTTTATGGGAAATAGTGAAACCTAACAACTGGCCTGCCAGAATGAAAAAGACACACTTGAGTGGGTTCAAGCAGATCTGATACTTGTGACAACGCAGAAATACTTGCCAGAGGTCATTAAGGTGGTCTGATCATTTCCTGGAACATGTTGTGAGGTCGTCAAGATAAACTAGTAAGATATGGACCAAGTCGTGAAAACAATAGGTCATGGCCCACTGGAAGGTGGCGCCAGTATTTTTAAGGCCGAAAGGCATGACACGATAGGCAAAGGTGCCCCATGGGGTAGTGAAGGCAGTCTTATATTGATCTTCCTTGTGGATCTGAATCTGGTTGTACCCAGAGAAATCATCCATGAAGGAGAGGACCTCATGCCCCACACATGCATCGATGAGTTGGTCAATAAATGGCTTGGGGAAGTTGTATTTGGGACATGTTCGGTTTAAATTGCGAAAGTCAGTACATACTCGGATGGTGCCCTGTTTCTTGTTAACAGGGATGGGGTTAGAAACCCAAGTGGTGTACGCAATAGGATAAATGAATCCTGCTATGCGAAGTTTCTCAATCTCTACTTTAATAATGGGGAGTTTTGATGGATGAATGGGGCGTTGTTTTTGGTGAACGGGGGGGTACATCTGGCCATGTGTCAATGTGGTGCTCTATGATAGCGGGGTCAAGACCAAGAATTTTGGTATAGGACCAGGCAAAGACATCGTGAAACTCTTGGAAAAGTTTTTTGTGCTCTCCGATCTCGTACTCAGTGCAGGAGGCTCCTAACGTAATGAGTTCATGAGCACTGGTTGGGACAGAGATATCAATCTGGATTGTTGGTGAAATATTTGCCATGTTACCTTCTTTGAAGGCATCGGGAGTGGGAATGGGCTCTTTAAACCAGTCGACTTTGGTGGGGAGGAAATCTTTGGACTCAAACGAAAATTAGGTGGATTTGGTGGAGGAGGACTCCTCCAGGAGGAAATAGGAACAATGGTGCATATCCTCCCAGGGGTAATCAGGTGTAATAAGATCCTTGAGAATCTCCTCATCATTGTGGAAACTTCGGGTCGTCAAATCAGTTAACGAGGGAGCACTAGTAGAAGTGATCATATAAATGGTATTAATCTCTCTGGTTGGCAGGGATGCTAGGGGGTGGATCTCTTCAATGGTGGGGGGAGCCATCTCGAGGTCCAAGTTATTCATCTCGTAGAGAGCTACTCTGTAATATGGGAGATATGGACAGTGATGTGCGTAGTGGCTGTAAATACCGCATATGGCACAAGGGTGGTTGGTACACAGTGATTTATCACGAGGCTTAGGGGTAGGGTCAAGTTGGACAACCAGGATGTTGGGGTCATCGTCAAGCATTTGCATGTGCTCTTGTAATGCGGGTAATTGTGGACATTGATGGGTATCATGGCCCAACTCATCACACAACGAGCATTTGGGAGGAGCACGAAACGTGGGGGGGTTTTTAACCATTTTGGGTGGGGGTAAAGCAGTGTATGGTTGTGGGACTCTGCCCCTAGTGTGCTTGATAAGAGGGGATGAATTGGTGGATGAGGAAGGAGTAGTGACACCGGGAGGTAGTTGATTAGTAGTGGTGATGGGTTGCACCAGTTGTAGGACTACATTTGGTGTCATGGGGGAAATGGGAGGCATGATATACCACAAAGGTAGTCCTAAAGTTAACCCCGAGAGACTGAAAGTAGCCATAACCGGGGCGCTTACTAATCCCGAAGGAGGGAATAGGAAGGGGATTGTGTGGATGGGTGTAACACCAACATGACTAGGTACTAATGGTGGTTGGGGTAGCAAGGGCAGTTGATGGTTGGGTGTTTGTGCATTGTGGGAGAGGGTACATAAGTCAAATATTTTGGTCACTCGTGATGGGGGAGGAATGGATTGGAATGTTGAGGTCATCGACGTATCTGAGTAAACTCTGGGTCCCACTGAGGAAACCAACGAGGTAGATGCACCACAAACGGGTTGTTCAACCATGGGGAGAATGCTTTCGGGTGCAGCGGGAGCATTGGGATCGTAATAGGTGAGTTGATCAACCTTGACCACGCATCCATCATGGGGGAACATCATGGTACGAAAAATGGATGAGGCAACCGCCCGCATGGTGTACATGTAACTGCGGCCAAGTAAGAGGTTATAATCAAGTTGGGCGTTGATGACCTCTATGTCAATAAGCACTATTTTACCAGCCAACTGGATGGGGACATTAGCTAAGAGACCTTGGGGTTGATCCGAATGGCTGTTGTAGGCTTGCAACACAGTGGTGGACTGCTGGAGAGTAGGGGATCCCAACTTCTGCCAAATGAATGTGGACATAACGCATGTAGAGGCACCCTCATCAATGATGCACCGACGGATGACAAGAGTCCGAACGGATAAAGAAAATTGGAATGCTAATGTGGAAGGCAGGCGTGGTTCAGATTGGTCCAAATCGAAAGCCATCGTTCGTGAATCAGTTGGGTCAATAGCATCAATGGTTGATAGCGAAGTCTTTCGTTGTGTAGGACAGTTTTTTAAGACCTCTAACGCAGACATGGCTGCAGGGGACTGAGATAAATCATCTACAATGTTGTAATTAGGTGTAGCGTGAGCATTGGGGTATTGTTGATGCGGCGAGGTGGGAAGCGAGGGGCTTTGGAGGTGCCATCTAGTGGAGCCAGAGGTATTTGTAACGACTGATCGGTGGGAAGAGCATTGGTGTTTTTGTTGGCAGGAGGGGCTTCAGGGGTGGAGCCATATTGGCTCCGATGGGTTTGAAGGTTGACATCGGTGGATGACATCATTGACAAGTGATGGGTACCTGAATCTATCATGGGTTGATCAAGAGCAGAATAAAAATAGTGTACTCACTAGACCAAAGGGAGGTAAGGGAGCGTGCAAACACCTAGCTAAATAGTATTCTGACTCAACCAGACATATCCTCTGTAAGTTGATGAAATCCAAGTCAGACAATATGGATAGTAGAGCCAAGTGGCTAAAGATATCCCCCTACTAGGAGGGACACTGGGTAAGACAATCCTAGAAGAAAGGCAAGTAAGATACCCCGTTCATGACATGTCCATAAAGAGTGAATTTGCAGCTCGGGTCCTATCACCGTGTGGGCCTAAAAGGAATCACCACACGCAGACCAACAAGTAGGTAGCCTTTGGTTACTGAATGGATTGCGGTATTCCACTCAGGCCTCCGGAACCAGTCTGGCTACTTCAACTCTCCTAAGGGAGAGGCCCTCTAATAAATTAGTTGTGACCGTGCCAAAAAATACTAGGGGATTTTGGTTCCCTAATGGACAACAACTATGTCTCAAGTGTAAGCGACCAAGGGATGTTATTTGGATGCCTATCCCCCCTATCCTACTTAACTACAATATTCTTATGTGTTCCCCAAGTGGGGTTGGAATGTTGTTTGTGTTAAGTAGTATTTTAAGGCTCACTTGAATTAGGTGACAACATGTGTGCATGTGAGATAATGAACCCAATTAAAAGTGCTACAGGGTGGGAAACTTTCTAACTAATAATAATAACGTAGAAATAGAACTTGTAATGCAAAATTTTCTTTTTTCAATTGAAATGCTTAAACTTAAAATACTCTGTAAATGGAACAGAAAGCAAACTACAAAAAAATGTTGTAGGTAAGTATGGCTGCAGATAGAACAGGTGGTTATGCAGGTGCATAAAATATTGCAGCAAAATTCTAGGTTCAAACAGGGTAAAAAAGTGCAAAAAATAGATCGCGGGTCTGTGGCGAAACTGCGCGGCCGGATCACGAGAAACAGGCTGAAAGCTGCAGGGAGATCGCAGGAAATAGGCTAAAAGCCGCGGGGAGATCATAGGAAACAGGCTGAAAGTCGCGGGGAGATCGCAGGAAACATGTTGAAAGCCATGGGGAGATTACAGGTAACAGGCCGAAAGCTGCAGGGAGAATGCAGGGAATAAGCTCAAAGCTGCAGAGAGATCGCAGGAAATAGGCTGAAAGCCACAATCAGATCGCAGTTGTGAGGAGGCACCCTCATCAATGATGCACCAATGGATGACAAGAGTCTGAATGGATATAGAAACTTGGAACGCTAATGTGGAAGGCAGGCATGGTTCAGATTGGTCCAAATCGAAAGCCATCATTCGTGAATCCGTTGGGTCAATAGCACCAATGGTTGATAGCGAAGTCTTGCGTTGTGTAGGACAGTTTTTTAAGACCTCTAACACAGACATGGCTGCAGGGGACTGAGATAAATCATCTACAATGTTGTAATTAGATGCAGCGCGAGCATTGGGGTATTGTTGACGTGGCAAAGTGGGAAGCAAGGGGATTTGGAGGCACCATCTAGTGGAGCCGGAGGTATTCGTAATGACTGATCGGTGGGAAGAGCGTTGGTGTTTTTGTTGGCGGGAGGGGATTCAGGGGTGGAGCCATATTGGCTCCGACGGGTTTGAAGTTTGACATCGGTGGATGACATCATTGACAAGTGATGGGTACCTGAATCTATCATGGGTTGATCGGGAGTGGCATAAGTGATTTGCTGTTGTGGTGGCATGTTTCCTTGAGGGGGAGCCAACGGTTGAGTGTTCACTAGGCCTTGGGTTGGTAAAGGGTTTTGTAACACCAAGGGTTGAGTCTGAGGTGGTGGGGGGTTGGGCAATGCCTGAGGAGCCGCGTGCCCTTGGTGGTGGGAATCATCAGTCCATAGTTGTCGAGCCACCTCCAAATGTGGGCAAGCATGTGTGTAATGGTCATAGACCCCGCAAATAGAACAAGGATGGTTCATTCGCAAATTAGGGTTTTTAGCTTGTTTGGGAGGCCTATTGGGGTTTTGGTTGGCAGGTGACGCATTATTATTGTTTGGGGGGTTAGGTGGTTGGCCTCCTTGGTCTGGAGCGGGATTTCTCCTGCGGTTACGTCCTTTTCCATGGTTTTGCTGGCCTTATTGCCGTTGGTTATTTTGGTTCTGCTGTGGATATTGTTGGGCATATACTTTCCCTTGGGCAGCAGGTGGGTTCTGCGGTTGTCCAGGTGCGAGAGCAGGCTGCCGTGGATAATAAGTGGGTGGAGGCGATACAGGTGCTGAACCTTGTGGGGGTTGCTAATACGTCTGTGTGATGGGTTGTGGGTTTGCCATAGGTGCTGCCTATGGTGGATAATAAGCAGGGGGGACTGAGAGGTTACAGGGGCTTGCGCGACCTGCAGGTGGTAATATGGATGAGGTGCGACCGGGAGTGCGTAAGCGGGGGATGCATGGCCGAAGCACTGAGATGGAAATGAGGGTTTGTGGGAATGGTGATTATGTGCCATGGGAGCATCTGAATTGGTTGCTCTAGAGTGGGATGTGGCCCGCGAAAGGTTGGGGCCATCGCTCATACGTGCTATGGAAAATGGTTGGTTATGCGAGGCAATACAGCCAATGATGCCATCTGCTGCATGGGATGCCCCCGACGAATCATTTCGGGAGGAATCACCGTGGGGGGCATCAGGTATAATGGTGTATAGATAACCAGACTGGGAGTAAATAAGGTCAAATTATTGGGCTTTTAGGATGGCCTCTTTTTCGGATTGGGGTCGCTCGGATGCCACATCCTTGGCAATGATGGGGAGGAGATATTTTAGAAACCAATCTAGGAAGATGCAATCATCTAACTTGATTTTGCACAGGCTTCAGCGTCGACGCCACTCATGAATATGGTCAGTGATGTGGGTGGCCGTATTCTGTCTACAAGACAGTAGGATCTCAACTCCCGCATCATAGCGGACAGGTAACTGAAAGAACTGTAGGAAGGTCGAGGCGAGGGAGGTAAAGGTGGCATGGGTCCCATCGGGTTGTTCGATGTACCATTTGGCTGCAGAGCCAGTGAGAGTGTGTTGTAACAGATGGAGGCAGATAGAGTCATCCACTATGGAGTTGGAGGAACACTATAGATGGAAGGACATAATGTGGTTCTGGGGGGTCTTTACCTGCCTTGCCCTCAAACTTAGGGATGTCTGATGGGATCTTGGTGGGCATGTGAGGCCACACAGGGTCGTGTCTGATGGGATCGTTGGTCAGTCTGGCCAGATCAGGAAGGTTGAGACTAGCCATGAATGTAAAACTTGTAGAAGGATGTGACATACTAGTGGTAGTAACCACTTTGGGGCCAATGTCCCCAAGTTTAGGGGCTAGGTTCAGGTTGGGGATGTTGCCCCCAGGTGGAGGAACGAAGGTAGTATGGGATGGTCCCGCGCCACCAAGGGTAGTGTGAGTCACTAATGGGGTTGGGTTGGGTATGCTAGCCACTGGAATGGGCACAGTGATTGAAATGGTGGGTGTGGGCCCCATTGAGGGAATACCCAAAGTAGGTGTGGTAGCTGGGGTGGTGGTAGATGCTCCACCAATGGTCCCTACAAAGAAAGGGTTGGATGTCATGCCAGCCATGGGGCTGGTTGGTGCAGTGTAAGTGGGGTTTTCGGACTCTGCCTCAGAATTAGATGCGAAATAAGGGGCGTCCGAGTCGGGTGACGGAGCTCTATGTCGACGACAAGTGGAGTTGAGTGATGAATCCCTACGTCTATGATGGGTGATGTCAAGTGAACTGTGTTGCGGGGGCTTGCCCCAGAGGCACCGAGAATGTCTCAGGGACTCGATGGCGACAGATGGTGTTAAGTATCTGGGGGTTGTGTTGAGTGAAAAAACAACTCAAAAACCCTAATGCAACTGAGTGTGTAGAAGGAGAGCCCAAAAAATACAGCACTCAGGCCAACAACTGGCTCAACACACCTACTGTAACAGCTGTGCCACAATAAGTGGAGCATAAACAACAATGGTCAGAATACCAACAAGCAACAAGTTTTCTAAAAAATAAAAGTAGTGTACTCGCTAGACCAAAGGGAGGTAAGGGAGCATGCAAACACCTAGCTAAATAGTATTCTGACTCAACCAAACATATCCTCTGCAAGGTGATGAAATCCAAGTCAAACAATATGGATAGTAGAGCCAAGTGGCTAAAGATATCCCCCTACCTGGAGGGACACTGGGTAAGACAATCCTAGAAGAAAGGCATGTAAGATACCCCGTTCATGACATGTCCATAAAGAGTGAATTTGCAGCTCCGGTCCTATCACCGTGTGGGCCTAAAATGAATCCCCACACGCAGACCAACGAGTAGGTAGCCTTTGGTTACTGAATGGATTGCGGTATTCCACTCAGGCCTCCGAAACCAGTTTGGCTACTTCAACACTCCTAAGGGAGAGGCCTTCTGATAAATTAGTTGTGACCATGCCAAAAAATACTAGGGGATTTTGGTTCCCTAATGGACAAAAACTATGTCTCAAGTGTAAGCGACCGAGGGGTGTTATTTGGATGCTTATCCCCCCTATCCTACTGAACTACAATATTCTTATGTGTTCCCCCAGTGGGGTTAGAATGTTGGTTGTGTTAAGTAGTATTTGAAGGCTCACTTGAATTAGGTGACATCATGTGTGCATGTGAGATAATGAACCCAATTAAAAGTGCTACGGGGTGGGAAACTTTCTAACTAATAATAATAACGTAGAAATTGAACATGTAATGCAAAATTTTCTTTTTTCAATTGAAATGCTTAAACTTAAAAAACTCTGTAAATGGAACAGAAAGAAAACTACAAAAAAATGTTGTAGGTAAGTATGGCTGTAGATAGAACAGGTGGCTATGCAGGTGCATAAAATATTGCAGCAAAGTTCTGGGTTCAAATAGGGTAAAAAAGTGCAAAAAACAGATCGCGGGTCTGTGACGAAACTGCGCAGCCGGATCACGAGAAACAGGCTGAAAGCCGTAGGGAGATCATAGGAAATAGGCTGAAAGCCACGGGGAGATCGTAGGAAACAGGCTGAAAGCCGCGAGGAGGTCGTAGGAAACAGGTTGAAAGCCACGGGGAGATCACAGGTAACAAACCGAAAGCTATAGGGAGATCGTAGGGAACAAGCTGAAAGGTGCAGAGAGATCACAGGAAAAAGGCTGAAAGCCACAATCGGATCGCAGTTGTGAGGAGGCACCCTCATCATTGATGCACCGATGGATGACAAGAGTCTGAACGGATACAGAAACTTGGAATGCTAATGTGGAAGGTAGGCGTGGTTCGGATTGGTCCAAATCGAAAGCCATCATTCGTGAATCAGTTGGGTCAATAGCACCAATGGTTGATAGCGAAGTCTTGCATTGTGTAGGACAGTTTTTTAAGACCTCTAACGCAGACATGGCTGCAGGGGACTGAGATAAATCATCTACAATGTTGTAATTAGATGCAGCGTGAGCATTGGGGTATTGTTGACGCGGTGAAGTGGGAAGCGAGGGGCTTTGTAGGCGCTATCTAGTGGAGCCAGAGGTATTCGTAACGAATGATCGGTGGGAAGAGCGTTGGTGTTTTTGTTGGCGGGAGGGGATTCAGGGGTGGAGCCATATTGGCTCCGACGGGTTTGAAGGTTGACATCGGTGGATGACATCATTGACAAGTGATGGGTACCTGAATCTATCATGGGTTGATCAAGAGCGGCATAAGTGATTTACTGTTGTGGTGGCATGTTTCCTTGAGGGGGAGCCAACGGTTGAGTGTTCACTATGCCTTGGGTTGGTAAAGGGTTTTGTAACACCAAGGGTTGAGTCTGAGGTGGTGGGGGGTTGGGCAGTGCGTGAGGAGCCGCGTGCCCTTCGTGGTGGGAATCATCAGTCTAGAGTTATTGAGCCCGCTCCAAATGTGGGAAAGCATGTGTGTAATGGCCATAGACCCCGCAAATAGAACAAGGATGGTTCGTTCGCAAATTAGGGTTTTTAGCTTGTTTGGGAGGCCTATTGGGGTTTTGGTTGGCAGGTGACGCATTATTATTGTTTGGGGGGTTAGGTGGTTGGCCGCCTTGGTCTGGAGCAGGATTGATCCTGCGGTTACGTCCTTTTCCATGGTTTTGCTGGCCTTGTTGCCATTGGTTATTTTGGTTCTGCTGCAGATATTGTTGGGCATATACTTGCCCTTGGGTAGCAGGTGAGTTCTGCGGTTGTGCAGGTGTGAGAGCAGGCTGCGGTGGATAATAAGTAGGTGGAGGCGGTGCAGGTGCTAACCCTTGTGGGGGTTTCTAATACGTCTGTGTGATGGGTTGTGGGTTTGCCGTAGGTGCTTCCTATGGCAGATAATAAGAAGGGGGGATTGAGAGGATACAGGAGCTTGCGCGACCTGCAGGTGCTAATATGGTTGAGGTGCGATCGGGGGTGCGTAAGCGGGGGATGCATGGTCGAAGCACTGAGGTGGACATGAGGGTTCATGGGAATGGTGATTATGTGCCATGGGAGCATTTGAATTGGTTGCTCTAGAGTGGGATGTGGCCCGCGAAAGGTTGGGGCCATCGCTAGTACGTGCTATGGAAAAGGGCTGGTTATGCGAGGCAATACAGCTAATGATGCCATCTGCTGCATGGGATGCCCCCAACGCATCATTTCGGGAGGAATCACCGCGGGGGGCATCAGGTATAATGGTGTATAGATAACCAGATTGGGAGTAAATAAGGTCAAATTGTTGGGCTTTTAGGATGGCCTCTTCCTCGGACTGGGGTCGCTCGGATGCCACATCCTTGGTAATGACGGGGAGGAGAGATTTTAGAAACCAATCTAGGAAGATCCAGTCATCTAACTTGATTTTGCACAGGCTTCAGCGTCGATGCCACACATGAATATGGTCAGTGATGTGGCTGGCCGTATTTTGTCTGCAAGACAGTAGGATCTCAACTCCCGCATGATAGCAGACAGGTAACTGAAAGAACTGCAGGAAGGTCGAGGCGAGGGAGGTAAAGGTGCATGGGTCCCATCGGGCTGTTCGATGTACCATTTGGCTGCAAAGCCAGTGAGAGTGCGTTGTAACAGACGGAGGCGGATAAAGTCGTCCACTATGGAGTTGGAGGAACACCATAGATGGAAGGACATAATGTGGTTCTGGGGGTCTTCACCTGCCTTGCCCTCAAACTTAGGGATGTCTGATGGGATCTTGGTGGGCATGTGAGGCCACGCAGGGTCGTGTCTGATGGGATCATTGGTCAGTATGGCCAGATCAGGAAGGTTGAGACTAGCCATGAATGTAAAAATTGTAGAAGGATGTGACATACTGGTGGTAGTGACCACATTGGGGCCAATGTCCCCAAGTCTAGGGGCTAGGTTCAGGTTGGGGATGTTGCCCCCAGGTGGAGGAACGAAGGTAGTATGGGATGGTCCTGCGCCGCCAAGGGTAGTTCGAGTCACTAGTGGGGTTGGGTTGGGTATGCTAGCCACTGGAATGGGCACAGTGATTGGAATGGTGGGTGTGGGCCCCATCGAGGGCATACCCAAAGCGGGTGTGGTAGCTGGGGTGGTGGTGGATGCTCCACCAATGGTCCCTACAAAGAAAGGGTTGGATGTCGTGCCAGCCATGGGGCTGGTTGGTGCAGTGTAAGTGGGATTTTCAGACTTTGCCTCAGAATCAGATGCGAAATAAGGGGCGTCCGGGTCGGGTGACGGAGCTCTATGTCGTCGACAAGTGGAGTCGAGTGATGAATCCCTACATCTATGATGGGTGATGTCAAGTGAACTGTGCTGCGGGGGCTCACCCCAGAGGCACCGAGAATGTCTCAGGGACTCGATGGTGACAGATGGTTTCAAGTATTTGGGGGTTTTGTTGAGTGAAAAAACAACTCAAAAACCCTAATGCAACTGAGTGTGCAGAAGGAGAGCATAAAAAATACAGCACTCAGTCCAACAACTGGCTCAAAACACCTACTGTAACAGCGATGCCACAATAAGCAAAGCGTCAGCAACAATGGTCAGAATACCAACAAGCAGTAGGTTTCCTAAAAAATAAAAATAGTGTACTCACTAGACCAAAGGGAGGTAAGGGAGCATGCAAAGACCTAGCTAAATAGTATTCTGACTCAACCAGACATATACTCTGCAAGGTGATGAAATCCAAGTCAGACAATATGGATAGTAGAGCCCAGTGGATAAAGTTATCCCCCTACCTGTAGGGACACCGGGTAAGACAATCCTAGAAGAAAGGCAAGTAAGATACCCCGTTCATGACATGTCCATAAAGAGTGAATTTGCAGCTCCAGTCCTATCACCGTGTGGGCCTAAAAGCAATTACCACAGGTAGACCAACGAGTAGGTAGCCTTTGGTTACTAAATGGATTGCGGTATTCCACTCAGGCCTCTAGAACCAGTCTAGCTACTTCAACCCTCCTAAGGGAGAGGCCCTCTGATAAATTAGTTCTGACCGTGCCAAAAAATACTAGGGGATTTTGGTTCCCTAATGGACAACAACTATGTCTCAAGTGTAAGTGACCGAGGGGTTTTATTTTGATGCCTATCCCCCCCATCCTACTTAACTACAATACTCTTATGTGTTCCCCAAGTGGGGTTAGAATGTTGGTTGTGTTAAGTAGTATTTTAAGGCTCACTTGAATTAGGTGACAGCATGTGTGCCTGTGAGATAATGAACTCAATTAAAAGTGCTACAGGGTGGGAAACTTTCTAACTAATAATAATAATGTAGAAATTGAACTTGTAATGCAAAATTTTCTTTTTTCAATTGAAATGCTTAAACTTAAAAAACTCTATAAATGGAACAGAAAGAAAACTACAAAAAAATGGTGTAGGTAAGTATGGCTGCAGATAGAAGAGGTGGCTATGCAAGTGCATAAAATATTGCAGCAATGTTCTGGGTTCAAACAGGGTAAAAAAGAGCAAAAAATAGATCGCGGGTCTGTGGCGAAATTGCGCGGCCGGATCACGAGAAACAGGCTGAAAGCCACAGGGAGATCGTAGGAAATAGGCTGAAAGTCGTGGAGAGATCGTAGGAAACAGGCTGAAAGCCGCGGGGAGATCGCAGGAAGCAGGTTGAAAGCTGCGGGGAGATGATAGGTAACAGGTCGAAAGCTGCAGGGAGATCGCAGGCAACAAGCTGAAAGCTGCAGAGAGATCGCAGGAAATAGGATGAAAACCACAATCGGATCGCAGTTGTGAGGAAAAAATACGCGATTTTCGGCAGCAAACCCAACTGCCAAAAAGGACAGCCGAAAGGGGAAAACAGAAAAATACTTGCAGAAAACTAAAAAATTCTAAAAATTATAACCAAAAACTCAATGGAACACTAGGGGAGTCGCCAAAATTGTAGCTAGGGTTTTACCATAGCTTGTGCAAATGGGAACCTACTAAGGAGAAGGGCCTTCTTAGTAGCAGTTCAATAAACCATAATTTAAAGCAGTAAAACAATATGAAATTTAACCTAGCATGAGCATTAACTTAAATAAAAAGACATGACCATATGATAAATATTTTCCTTTTGTATTAAACTTACCTCAAGTGTTGAGGTTGCTGGAGCTCTTGCAGTAGTCAAGGAGGGTTGCTTCTGTGCTCCAATGTGTTCCTTCTCCTTCTACAAAGTGCTTTGGATATGGGCCAAAAGGGGCACTTAAATTGGAAAAGCTAGCTCAAATGATAAGCTAGGTTTTCAAGAGTGATTTTGGCAGAGTGAGGATAGGGAAGATTGTGGATATGAAATGGGGAGCTTCCATCACCTATTTATAGGTTTTTAGTGGTGGAGTGTTGACCCATGGTTTTTGGCACCATATGGTTTAGGTCAATTGTATCAGGTTTTTGCTTCTTTTTTCCCTCTTTTTTCATCTTTTTTATATTTTTTATTCCCTTTTTAGAGGTTTTTTGCTATTTTTGGAGGAAATATAAATTATTTTGGGGAAAACAGGGGTTTTTTTGGCCTTTTGGAGGCTTTTTTAAGGTTTCGGAGGAAAATATGGTAGGAAATATAGACAAATGAGTCATGTAATGAGGGAGATGAGATGGTGAGCACTTTTTGGGTGTTAACAGTTGTTCATTCCCTGTCAAGCTTGGAGGTCGTTGTTTGGAGGCCTCTCCTCATTCACTGTCAAGTTTGGAGGCCACTGTCATTTGTGAGTCGTGAACTCTCTCTTTTTCCATGTTTAGTATTACTACTTAGTATTTAATATTCATTGTTTATGCATCACGATTCACTACTGATTAGTGATGATAAATAATTAATAAATCTACCATTATTGCCATCTATACAAATTAAGTGCAATCATAATGAATAATAAAAAAATACAAGTGTTTATTTCTGTAACATATTTCTATATTTGAAATAATAAATATTAAATAGAAGGTAAAGAGTAAAGACTATTTATTGTTGTGCTTTGAGGAGGATTAAAGTCATATATGAATAGTGCCAACATGTTCTGTGACACAGTGCTACCATAACAATGATGAACATGTCTGAAAGTAGTGATGCATATGGTCCCTTACTGGTGAAAACAAGCTACTTGAAAAATGTTTTAACTTTTAAGTATGAAAATATGCTACAGGAATTATGGATGTATAATCTACTACAGAAGTGCTCCAACAAGATCCTAATGAGTCCACTTCTCATGGCAAGGATCAAGAACCTATGTGATAAATTATGATTGATATTATTCTTTGAGGTTCCAAACCATAGTATCCTCTACTTGATGCATGATGGTACTCAATTTCATCATTTGACTTCATGAAAACACACAACAGGTCCTTGAAATCAAATTGCAATCATGATCAGCTATGATGTTTACTTGTAGTTGTTTTATGTTTAGCATTTGACTATTTGGTATTTTTGATTTAGTGTTCAGAAATATGGCAAATGTCATTTGTCAAGTTTTGGATGTAGTATCACAATGGACTCATGGAGTCATGGACATATATCATGATGATGATTCATATCAATATCAATATCAATAGTATATATGTAATTTGAATTAATGTGCAATGCCAATGTCAAATGTGTGTTACTTGTTGAAAAGACAATATATTAATATAATATAAACTTGAAAATTATTTATATATGGGCATGTGCAAGCTAATGAGGGTCACTTTTGGCACGTTAGATGCAATAGAAAACTGAAAAATCAGGCATCCCTCACCTTACTTGATATTTTTGACATTCTTACACAAGATATCTTGCATCGCGTAAAAGAGATGAAACGTAGGAAATTGAGTCACGTTTCTGAATATATAAGTTTTAAGTATTGAAAATTTACATAACTATGTCAAATTTCATGTTTTCTAATAGTCACTTTTTATTTTTTTGGCAAATGATAAGGTATGTGTTTTTGTGGCTGCAACCTTTCAATGCCTAAATGACGGTTTTGGGATACAAAAATTGGTAGACATGTATAGAACTCGTAGCACTAGTGCAGTGCTATTTTTCCAAAATTAAATGTTTAATTTTTTTTTTAATTATGTAAGTGATCAAACCTCGGGAACGGTACGTCAAATGTGGGTGTAGCCTTTGAAGGTCTTAATGTAGTTATTTTGACTTGTATTTTTTACAGTATGTAGAGGTCGGTGTCCTCTAGTGCAACATACAAGTTTTTTTAAAAATGGTTGTGAAATGAAAAAGTTATGGAATAAACACTAACAGTATGTTTTTTGACCAACGGAGTGATGACACAAGAAAATTAAGAAATAAATAAAAAAATCTCAATATTTTTTTTTTTAAATTACATATTTGGAATTTGCATAAAAAATTCTATCTATGCCAAAAATTTTGTCAATAATGGTCAAGTATGTCATGTTGTAGATAGCGGTGAAAAATATGCATACTCAGAAAAATGTTGAAAATGTCAAATTAGATATGGTCTAAAAATTCCCTAGCACAGGTTTGGTAAGTCCGAACCAGCCACATAGGACAGTGGCTAACACGTGGGCGCAGGAGGAGTGGGTGATTAGGCACTCAGGAACGTGTGCGCGTTATGTTTAAATTCAAATATTTTGATTGGCGCGCATTTTGTATGTTCATAATGTCCATGCGTTTTGTATGTACATAATGCGAACGCGTTGTGTACATTCAAAACACGCACGCATTATGTACATACAAAATGCACGCGCATTATAAACATACAAAAAATGCGTGCATTATATACATTCAAAACGCGCGAGCATTATATACATTCAAAACGCACGAGCATTTTGTATATACATAACACGCGCGTGTTATTATCTTCATAAATTTATGATTTTAAGTGTTGAATAAATTTATATACCCACCACTCCCTAACCCCTCCTCTCCCTCTCCCTAATCCCCACCACTCGTAAACCCCCCTTCCTCTATCTCTCTCATAATCCTATCACTGCTAACCCTTTCTCACTCTCTACCCTCCTACACCTAACCCTTGCTCACTCTCTCCCCTCCTACACCTAACCCTTACTAACCCCCTCTCTCTCTCTATCTCTTTTGTACTCCTCCACCAACCCCTATCCCCCACCCCTCTCTCTCTTCTAACCCCGTGACACCCTCCTCCCTCTCTATCTCTCTATAACCCCTTAACCCACCCACCCCACCAATACCTAACCACCTCCCCTCTCTTATTGTCTCTCCTAATGATCCCCATACCTCTAACCACACCCCACATCTCTCTTTCTCACTCCCTAGAAATAACAGCCTCTCCTCTCTCTCTCTCTCTCTCTCCCTCCTCTTCCCCTAATCATTACTAACCCCCTCTCTCAATATCTCTCTCTATCTCCACCTCGCTAACCCCCCTCCTAGCCTCTTACCCCTAACTAACCCCCC